>SCLG01000324.1:0-16617 GCA_004367875.1 Oikopleura albicans | reverse complement strand
GTTTTTTTCGGAAATATTATGTCCGTAACTTTAGCGAAAAAGAATCCGGTAATGCCTGCTAGAATTTCAGTGACAAATCTTTTGTCGCGATGGCGATGGTTACGCGCATCTAGTTCCATCAATAATAATTTTCTACCACTTTCAAAAATGTCTTCTATGTACTGATGGTACTGGGACATATTTCCGTAAAGGCCGGAAGTTAATTGGAAGGTGCACTGTGGGTATATTTCCAGTTCCACCTGGGTATTAATTTCAAGTGGAATACTAATCGTTAAATTCACCTCCTCCTTATTTGCGAAGTTGGTTAAGAGAGTGTGGTTTGAAGCTTTGATGAAAATGCCCTTTTTCTGCAAAGTTTTGTATTGGTTAATTGTTTCTAAATTTAGTGTTAAATTTGGTGAGATAATTCTCGCATGGAGAATGCTTGTTAAAATTATGTGAGCAATCATTTTTGTTCTCATACCTAATCGTCTTTGTTTTATTTTTCCCGATCGCTAATCCTTTATAAATGGTTAGGCTATTAAGTCTCCGTTTCTTTCTGTTTGAATTGTTATGTAGCAAAAAAAAGAAAATTCATATAAAAAATATGTGACCGTGTTCAACCAGAGATGGACATAAAGTGACTACTTACAAATCATTTTTTGTTAGGTTGAGAAGATGGTATATTTCACGGTTTATATTTTGTATCATTTTGTTTTACCTTTTCGCTCGAAATATTGTTCGTCATTGTTTAGCGAGATTTGTACTCATTTTGGCAAACTTGTACAGTAAAAGTTAATAATATTATAAATTAAAAGTATTATTCATGCATTCATATTTTTTTCTTGACCTTAATTATTCGGTCTTCTACAAACAATTTATGTAACTGATATTTTTGTTTCATTTTTTAAACATAAATATAATTAAAATTTTATCATTTATTCATTTTTTTTCATAAAATTTGATGAGAAGTGGGACGTACACTCCCAAAGCTCTTGAGTTTTCATTTTGGATTTGTTTTATATTAATCATGTTTCATATTTTTATTCATTTTTTTTTGAGCATATCTATAACTATTTTCCAAAGGGTGGTGTCATCATTTTTGAAACATGTATTACTAATTATTAATCATTAGTAATATTAACATCATTTTAATACTGTAAATCTCACGGTAACAAAACAGGAAAAACGACACAAGGGTTGTGTTTCATTTTTAAAAAGTTGTATTATACTTGAATATTAAAACTGGAAATAATATTGTAAAACTGTACTGAGTGTGTACGATGTATGTATGTTTTTGATTCATTTTGTCATAAATATTAATACTGTTTAATACTGTTTAATACGGTCATGCAGAAAAATAAAATTTCACGTAAATTTTCTACATAGAATTTGATTCATTTTTGGATTTTATAAAACTTGTATAATAAATGTTTTGTTTTCATTTTGAAATAGTAAACATTAAAATTTTAGATCCGGCTTTATTGGGTGGTATGGTTATAAGGTCGAGTCTGTCTTTCGTTTATCGGGCCTTATAACTATATCATCCAATTTGATCTTTTTCACATTTTTTTTTTTCGCACCATGGGAATTAAAGTTGACTTTAAACACTATTGTAACATTTTGGCAACCATTTAAATAATTAAATTTTAAATAATCACATTTTTTTGCACTCATGGAATTAAGGACTTCACTAAAAAATATTGTAACATTTTGGCAACAATTTAAATAATTACATTTTAAATAATCACATTTTAAAATATTCATTTTTTAATTTTTTGTTGGTCGACATGGTTATAAGGTCCAGTCTGAACCTTAACCTGACTTTTTTTCCTATTTGGGGGCCTTATAGCCATGTCGCCAACTTTTAATCATAAATTAGTAATGATAAGGGAAATTACAGTGAAGAATGTAATGACTCATTTTGAAAAAAAAATAATATTATCATTATGAACATTATTAATGACTTTTTTGAACAGATTAGGGACTCATTTTTGAAAAAAAATATATAACTTATTAAACATCGGTCGTCATAAAATGACCGGAACATAATTTGTACTAACATGGATCTTACATCAATATGGTAATATTCATATTGTTAACATTTTTGGTTAAAATAATAATTATTAATTAAAAATTATTTTTTAAAATAATGAAAAAATGGTTAATTTAATCATCTTTTCAATATTTCAAGGAACAATTTTTTCCATCATTTTTTTTTCATTTTTTTTCATACATGCGCTAGGTATATACTATTTTGCAAAATTAAAGTCATCATTTTGAAAAGAATCATAAATATTACTGTATTCGCCTTATGTCCAGCTGGTTGGGCAGGTCAGAAAAAAATTATTGGTAAATTATTTTTAATTCTGTAAGTCCCACATGTTTTCTGGCTCGAAACTGGGGAAAAACCTCCCTAGTTTTTATTATTGTTATTTATTATATTTGGAGAATAATACCTATTTTTATTTTGGATTGCTGACGGGCCGATTGGTGACTGTTCTAAACAGAAAAAAATTCTATTTAATTTACCGGGCTATTTTATTCTAAGAATATTGGTAAGAATATTTTTAAGAAAGTTAAGAATATTGTTTTGCAGGGTTATTGTTCTCTTTACTGTTTAGTATTATGGGAAAAATGTTGTGTAATGGGTGGCGCTTGACTTTCCAGCGATCAGGAGTGTGAAAAATATTTTTGTATATTTTTTGGATTTTGTACTTTTTATTTGGGTTTTCGCTACCTTTTTAAAATTTTTGTATTGGGTTTCGCATAATTTTTCAATTTCGCCGTTTGCATACATATTTTACAAGGGACATTGTGTTTCCTAATAGGTCTTTTTATTACGTAAAATCCGGGTACTAGTCGCTGGTTGAGTTTTCGAAATCACGGATCCGGTATTTGTGGGTTCCGTTATTATTTCGGTGGGTATGAAAAGATTGTTTTGGACTATGAATTTTCGTTTCTTAAGCATTTCCTCCGTTGCGGCGTCGAGGTATAGCTTTTTCAGTAAACGAAAATTTCTGCGAAATTGGGCCGCAGTGTGAACGCATTCAACAACTGCGGTGTTTAAGTGGAGTGACCTTATAATAAATGGTCCTCGCCACGCATATGTAGTCTTCTTACAACTACCCACCTCTGGTGGAAATTTTGCTAGGACTAAATCACCGGTCTGTATTGTTTTCAAAAAGGTGAAGTCGTCAAAGTTGTCGTACTCTTCCCGAGAGACTGTATTACTTTGGAATTTTTCTCGGGCAAGATCTGTGACTATTGTATTATGGTACTTTATCCAATTTTTGACTGATTCCTCGATTTCTGGTGATGGTTCGGGTTGGTAAGTTTCTTTTTCACGCTGGGATTCATGAAAAGTAAAAGCTTGTTGTAAAAAATCTGGTCTATATCCGTGGATAACTTCGAATGGTGATAAGTTTCCAAGTGGTCCAGAAGCCAGTTGGTTGTATTTTACAACGCTCATTTGGACCTTAAACGCGAGGTCAGTGTCATTGTGCAAAAGGGTTTTCAAAATTCGGTTTATTTCTTTGTGGCTACGCTCAATTCTATTGGCGCAAGGATTGTATGGGGTTGTTTGGAATTTGCATATGTCAAAATTTTGGAGTGCATGTTCGAGTTGTCGGTTTAGAAATTCATTTCCACAATCGGTGGTAATTTCTGCTCGACCTTGCATTCCGTACCGAGCCACGAGTAGACTTACTTCTCTAGCTATTGTTGTGGCTTTTTTGTTATTTAAGAAAGCAATGTCAACAAATGTTGAAAAAGTATCCATCATGGTTAAAACAAATTTCCATGTTTGGTTAGCACTTTGGAAATCTAGGAGATCAAGTCTAACTGATTCAAAGGGGCGAATGGACGGTCGGTTCATATATTTGTGGGAAAGTTTTCCTTCCGGTTTGGGTTTACATAGTTGGCAAAGATAGCATTCTCGGACTACCTCGCTTGCTAATTTATATTTACCCAGAATATAAATTCTTGCTTCATTTATGTAGAATACAAGGCGTGCGGCCCCTACATGATCTCGCGAAAAATGTAGGTATTGAACCGTTTGTTTTGCAATACTGGGTGGTACCCATACAACTTCTAAGTTTTGACTATTTATTTTATTGACTAATTTATTCCTAAGAACGTATTCTGACTGTTTGGATATGATACGTTCGCCTTCGTTGGCTTTTTTGAGTTTTTCGAGAATTGGTTTGATTTCGGGGTCCGTCCTTTGAGCTTTTTCAAGGTCAAGGTTGGTCAAGAGTGGTTGGTGGGGAATAACAGGTTGTTTATTCCCGCATGATATTTGGTTGAGTTCCCTTTGGTTCTCGGTTCCCCGTTTAATAACCTTAACATCAAGTCCAATTTCAGATTCGTATAAATAAAATGGTTCTTTAATAAAATCTGCGTTCCTACTAAGGCCATCGCATAATTTAATTAATTCTGATTTATTGCTTAAGTAAATGATTTCTATATTGTATTCCATAAGGATTGCGATAGCTCGGCGGCAACGGGTGAACGTACTAGTTTTTCCGGTCATTAATGATCCGTTGTAGATATGGGTCATACTGAAATGGTCGGTTATTAGGTAGCACGGTAGGCTGCGTGGAATCATGTCTTGAAATGTTTCTAGACAGTACGCTGCGCCTATTAGTTCACGGGCTCGAGAACTCAATAATCCTTCTTGTAGGTCAAGTGACCTTGAGGTATAGGAAGAAATTTGTATATTGGTAAGTTCATTACCTTTTACACTATCCGCGTTCCCGATTGCGCCTCCAATTCCCCTTAGGGATGTGTCGGCTGCAACGAATATGGGTTTGGAATAGTCGAGATGATATACGTTAAATCCTTCTTTAGCCCGTTTTTGTATTTCTTTGACGCCTTCCACGGCTTGGGGGGTCATTGTGAATTTCGACTTTTTTCCTATTTCTTTGTGTAAAGGGGCAAGGAGAATTTGTAGTGATGGAAGGTATCTACAATAATAAGCGCAAACTCCTGCAAATGCGTATGCAGTTTGTAGGTTTGTTGGCATTGGGTAGTTAGCAATTGTGTCCAACTTATTTTTACAGGCGTGGTAGCCGTCTTTTGTAACCATATATCCGAGAAATTTTATTTCCTCTACAAAAAAGGTGCATTTATGTAGGCTCACAAATAAGTTGTTCTTCTCTAGAACCGAAAGTACTCTTTGTAGCCCATTTATAGCGTCGCTTTTTGCGCTGATTATTAGAATATCATCTACATACAAGAAAACGCGTGTTTTTATCGTATCGAGATCACCTAACAGGTTGTCTACTAATTGACAAAAATTGGCTGGGCTGCACTTTGCTCCCATGGACATTCGTGAGAAAGTCCATTGTGTGTTTTTATGGCAAAAAGCCAGATATTTCCGGTGTGATTTCCGCATAGGGATGACGTGAAAACCTGAAGCAATATCAAGGCCGGAAATCACTACTTGTTCGTTAAATACATTTTTGATTTTGGAAATGTGTGCGCTTATGTTGTTAAGGGTATCGCGTCCGTTTGGAATTGGGTAGCTCGGAAGTTCCAATATTTTGTTCAAAGTAGCGGCGTAGTTTTGGACTACCCGTAGGCTTCCGTTGGGTTTTCGGATTGCTATTATTGGGGTATTGAACGTAGAGCTGATTTTTTCAATCACTCCCATTTGTTCCATTTGTTTGAGTTTGGTATCTACCTCCTCTTCGAGTTCCTTACTGTTACGGTAGGGTTTTCGAAAAATTGGGCTTCCATTAAAATCATTAGTGAATTCTAGTTCACATATGAATGAAATGTTTTGGCCAATATCGCTGTTGGTCCGTGATAAAACCCAGTTGTGTTTATTAAGAAGCTCTTTGAGTTCCTTATGAAAGTATTTTGATTCCTTAACTTTTTCGTCGATTTCCTTTTCTATTGTAACCTTTTTCACGAGTTGTTCCCTTTTATTTTTCCAAACGTTATATTCCGTAGCGTGGAAGTTCTGTTCGTCTAACGGGAGTTCGTTAAACGGAACTAGGTTGTTAACTTCACAAAATGTAATATTTTTNTTTGAGTTTGGTATCTACCTACTCTTCGAGTTCCTTACTGTTACGGTAGGGTTTTCGAAAAATTGGGCTTCCATTAAAATCATTAGTGAATTCTAGTTCACATATGAATGAAATGTTTTGGCCAATATCGCTGTTGGTCCGTGATAAAACCCAGTTGTGTTTATTAAGAAGCTCTTTGAGTTCCTTATGAAAGTATTTTGATTCCTTAACTTTTTCGTCGATTTCCTTTTCTATTGTAACCTTTTTCACGAGTTGTTCCCTTTTATTTTTCCAAACGTTATATTCCGTAGCGTGGAAGTTCTGTTCGTCTAACGGGAGTTCGTTAAACGGAACTAGGTTGTTAACTTCACAAAATGTAATGTTTTTATTGGGTTTGACGCAAAGAACCATTGACTGTTCTTCTATGTGTATTGTGTCATTTGTTAGATTTTGTAAAAATCCTTTGATATCGCCGCTGTCCTGGACGTGGATACCTAAGAGTTTGAGGTATTTTTGGAGCGTCCAGTTAAGCAATAATTGGTTTTCGTTTAAATTTATATCCGAAATGTTTCCTATGTGTATAATTTGGATGTCTTGAGGGTCAAAAAATATTTGGTCTTCTGAAAGTATATGGGTGTGGTCTTCCGATGGGTATATTTTGTCATGGCATATTCCTTTTACGACTGAACAGGTTTCGAATTTGCAATCGAAGTTACAGAATTCGTGTTGTGTATTCACTGTAAGTGTTTTTGGGATTTCGCAGGTTTGTTCTGGTGTTATTGAATTTATTGACATGGTCGGATTTTGGGTTATAGATGGGTTTAGATCTCCCAAATCTAAAAGCTTGAGTACATCTAATCCCAAAATAAAATCGTATTTTAATTTATATTTGTCCGGTACTATTAAAATTTCGCAGTCGCAAATTTCGGTATTATTTATGACTATATTGCATCGACATTTGGTGTTAACCTCAGCGATGGTGTTTTGGCAAGCGTCTTTTAGCTTGATGGTGTCGCGGAAGCTTTCGGTGTAAAATTTATATACATTAATTTTTTTCGCGTTCGCAAGTGTGCACATTGATCCGCAGTCTACTAAGGCTTCTAAAGAACCTATGTTTGTTTCATTTACGAAATGGTATTGTTTGAGTTGTACAATTTGTTTCAAAAGTTTTGTGGGTGTGCCCGTGTAAGGCACAAAAATTTTGTTTGGGTTTGTTTGCGGCATTATGTGTTTCTGAATAGCGGATTTTGCTCTCCACAATCCGGCTCTTCAATGGTTGGTACTGTATCAATATGTTCGATACAATTAAATGGGATTGGTTGTCCCGGGGTCCAATTTGGTGATAGTTTTCCCTGACGTACCAAATTTGCGGCCGTACGACAATCTTCGTAAAAATGGCCTGGCTTACGGCAAAAATAACATTGCCTGTTGTTAGCCTGTGGTCGATTATTTCCACGGTAGTTCCCGCGAGGGTAAGTGATTGCTCGTGGTTGGTATCTTTGGTAGATTTGTGTTCCGCGGCCTCTGTAGGCTGGGAATCGCGTGTTTTGTGATTGGGGTCTAAAGGTTGGTCTTGGGCTTTTGTTGTGGTAGGAGCCTCTATAGGCGCCTCTGGGTGCGGTTTGGCGGGGTTGGAACGATGCCCGTCCCCGTGGGGTGTATGTTTTTGTACGGCATTGGGCAGCCATGTGCCCAGGTTTGTGGCACGCGTGGCATATTATGGTCGCTACGGTTGGTGCGCTATTAAAGCCGCCACGTGGTTTTTTGATGGTCATTCTCTTGACCTGTGCGTTTATGGCGTTGACCTCTTGGTCATTTTGGTTAAGGTACACCCGTTGAAAATTCCGAATACGTTCGGCCTTATCTGCAAGGTCCTCGGATTCGTTAAAATCGGTTTCCTGGAGTGCACGTGTGATGGTTCTCGGAAGTTTTTCAATAAAATGTTGGCTGGTCAGTTTCCGTATAGAAACAATGTCCGTTACTGGGTCAAATGCCATGCTTTTTGTAACAAGCCGAAAAATTTGGTTATAGAATTCACGCATGTTTCTATCAGAATCGTACCGTAAATTTTTCAACAAGTTTCGGTATGTTAGCGTATCGCGAGTTAGATTCTTTTTGAAAACATCTTTGAATTTATCCATGGTGTATTCAGATAAATTCAAAAGCGTTAATTCACTAATTAGTTTTTGGCGGAGCTCGGCATTGCTGATGGATGATAGCAATTTCTGGATCTTTTTAGGGTCGCTCATTTCGCCGTCGAGATTCATTATAAAAATACTGGTCTCGAGCCAGTCTTCTGGGTCCCCACTTTCTTTCGTGCTTTTCCATGGTGTTAATTTAACAAAATTTTTGTAGTCCGATGAGCTGGTTTCTTTTGTGTCCGCTTCGTTGGACATGTTTTTTGTTGGAAATGAGTTAGGGGTTGCTTTTGTTTCGTTAAGAGGGTTTTCAGTTTTCGTCTCGGGTTTTGTACTACCCAAGATTTTTTCGCACGTTTGGTTTTGTGGTTTAGCCTCCGGAGTTGGTGTTAGGCTAATGTTTGTTTCAATAGCGGGTTGTGTTTTTGCTATTGGGGACACTGGAATTGTTTCAGAAAGTACTGATTTCCTTTCCAATGTTCTGGTAGGTTTTGGGGTACTTTGATCTAAAGTTTCCCGTGATGTGGGTAATATACAAAGGCTTCCTGATCGCGGGCGACTTACGTCCACATCATCAACAACTAAAAAGGGTTCGTTGTTAGAAGTTCCCGATAAATGGTTTAATAAGAAATCTGCGCTTAAGAACCGTGGTTCTTGTTTTTGTAAAACTAGTGATACTAGCTTTTCACGTGGAACCGCTTTTATCTTATTTTGGTTAGCGGGGTCTTCTAAGTAGATTTTAAACTTAAAAGGGGTTGGCGCTTGTTTTTGTGATTCTTCCGAGGGGACTCGCAAAAGTTGTTGGGCTAGAACTGGGAGAAGACTAAAGTTTGTGCAGTATACAAGCTTTTGTTTTACCAGAAGTACAGGAAGGGTAATAAGTTTGTATTTCTGGAGTTCACGTTTAAGATCCTCCAACAATGCTTTTTTGTCTAATGTTGGCAATGGCCATCCATTTGCCGAATAAAAATTGTGTATTAACGATTTTGGGATGTGATTGTTAAGTTGTAACAGGTCCAGTTGGTATTGTGTCCCTCCTTCTTGGAGATTTATTAAGCTTCGCGAAGTAGCAATTTTGGCAAATTATTTTGTCCAATTTGAGATGTGGTATAATTCGACTAAAAAATTGTATTAATTGCTGGAACTAAATGTGGTTGTTGTCTCCCTGCTGTTGTTTCCTGCTCCTGCTTTTTTGTCCTGCTTTTTTTGTCCTGCTTTATAAATTTGTGTTGTTACAACAAGTTTATTTTTATTTTTATTTAAACAGTGTAAAAAAACAATATTAACAGTGTGAAACAAAGAGTAATTGTTACAGAAATATTAAAAAAATAATTAAATTCACCGTTTATGGTGGATTATAATTATTTTGTGTTTTAGTTTCCCAATTATGACTCATATTTTATTATTTTATTTGCATTATACAGACGTATTCACAGAAGTTTGTGACAGAAATATAAACAGATGATTATGTGACAGGATGTTACGGAAATGTTTCTTACTTTTGTTGTAGACCGGAACTTTTCCTTATAAAGGAAACGTTCCAAATCTGGCATATACTCTTCCTAGTACAGATAATGTTTTTGTTTCTTCATTGTCTTCTGTTCAGATATGTACAGAAACAAATTTTATTTTGTTGTCTTCTGCTGATTGTTGTGATTGTTTTCTATTTCTCTAGCTCTCGCTTCTCTGTGTGTGTACAGTGAAAAAAAAAGAGATGGGTCGCCTTGTTGTTACATTTGGATCCGGTGGTGAGTACCACCAGACTTTTGTCGCATCCTTTATGTACCTGGAAAAAATTATATGGACGCGTTGTATTCAGTAAAAAAATAGTGCGCGCTTTTGCGTGCATGTTGAACCAATGAGGAATTAAAAGGGTGCAACGCGCTAACGTTGGAAAAAAAGTTGTGCGTGTTTTGTATGTATCTATAAACTAATGAGGAAATTTGTGTTTGTTGGACCGACGCATTATAACGCATGCCGTGCTCAAGTTTGAACGTAATTTGGAATTAACTTACCAGATGTTAAAAAGTTTCTTTTTCGGAATATTTGAAAGACGCAAAAAAGCGTGTCCTAGTTCGCAAAAATTCGCGATGTACCCTTTCCACGATTACCTCTCCTCCCTTTATTTTCTCATTGAGAACTTTAAACCATTTGGCCGTTCTGTATTAGGTTCGGTTTAAGTAAAAATGATGCATATAGCGAAAATATGTTCCGAAGTACGTCGAAAAGACTTGAAACGAAATGTTGGACGTTATTTGTCCAAAGGAAATACTAATTGATAAAATAATTTTCGTACCTCGGCGTTAAATTGTTTTGCCAAATGATTTAAATGACAAAGGCGGAGAGAGAATCCCTGGAAAAGCTATTTATCTACTGGTGTCCCTTGTTGAGTTAAAAAAGAAAGAAAAAAAAAATCTCGGGGGACGTATACTTTTGAGAAAAAAATACTTTATTTGATTTTTCAAAAGGAAAGAAATCTCGGGGGACGTATACTTTTGAGAAAAAATACTTTATTTGATTTTTCAAAAGAAAAGAAATCTCGGGGGACGTATACTTTTGAGAAAAAAATAAGAATTTGTGAACTTTAAATCCCTTTTATAAAAAGTATTAACAAAAAAAATGAATCTGGTAAAGTTATTGGTTCGCGTTTAGTCCGGTCATGCTCCTAATTGTGTGGGTGGGGGTGGCGCTTTATCTTTATGCACCGAAAAATACAGTTAAAACTGTTTTAACAAACACAAATTAAAAAATTTCAGAAAAAAAATACATATGACTGTTTACTCGCGCGCTCTTAGTCCCGCCTCGTGAGGCTGCATTCTTGATGAGACTATACGCTTTTGTCATACCTCTGATGTTTTTCAAAAAAAAATGTAATTTGACCCTTTTCCCTCTTTGACACTAGAGTCAAATTTCTTATTTGAGAAGTGATATGTCTCCTCGTGATTAAAAAATGTGATCGGAAAAGTAATCAAACTGTGTACTACTAATGTACTACTACTGATGAAAAAAATGTGGTTCAAGTCTGACCACAAAAAAAATCTTGCGTGCCCATTATGGCTTAGTACGTGTTTGTCGTGTTTCGTGTCGTGTGTTATATGCGGTGGTGGGATCCGGTCAGCTGGATTTATAGACCGGTCCCTAAAGCTTGCATTTTTTTGTTATGGCCGGCCAGGGATTTTTGATCCGGCCATTTAAATGCTGCGTGCTTCATGCAGTGTGTTTGCCAGGGAGGGGCGCACAAACTCGTTATCGTAAGTAATATGAGAGGGATTGTTGAAGAAATGAATAGTAGTGGCAGAATTCAACTATTATTCCAAATGTATTTTTGACACTTTTCGCACTTAGCCCAAAAATTGATTATATTTTTGAAACACAAAATTTATATACTGAAAATTAGAATTAAAATCAATTGTGCATATACCATCTAGCCATTAGAACCAGTTTGTGTGTCATCTTCATTTAACCCTAAGTTGCGTAGCGTGGGCACATTTGTCCACATCGCTATTCAAATCGTGAATTTTTTTATAAAGATATATTTAGATCTCCAAATTTGCTTAAGCATTAAGATGATTGATTTTGAGCTTTTAAACCCTGTATTTAACCAAATTGTTTTCTCGCAAAGTTATTTGTTCTTGAAAAATTGACAATTAGATGAGCGTTCCGGTCTAGGGTTAAAACCAAAAGTTAGTTGTATTATATTTGCCGAAAACAACCTTTAACTTGCGACGATTCAAATATCTACTTTCCTAAATACTTATACCATAAATCGTCGGTGTATATCAAATACAATTAAAATATCGCTCAATTTGATGTCAGCTTCGGAATAACGCAAAAACAAAGTTTAAGTCCACTATTACAACAGTAAAGCACAAGTATTGTGTATTAATCCATAAACTATCATCAATTTTTGGTCAAGCAAAAACAAAAAGTGGAATTATTGTTATCTTTAGGGAATGCCTGAATTAACTAAATCAGCTTTCAACTAGAAAGTATAAAATTTTGTGGATATAATAGCTCTAGTTGATATCAAACAATGATATAATTTCACAATTTGAGTAGATTTTTTCAAGAAATCTATCAAACGCCTACCCTAGACCATTTTTTTTTTGACGAATTTGTTTTATGACAGTGATTTCGTTATCTATTTGGGTGGCAGACTGTAATTGATCGGGTGTCATTATTTCCGAGTGTTATATTTGGAACCAAAATGTTGAAAATGGACGCTGGGACTTTATCATAAGGTAAGACTTAGAACCCCGAATTAAAATAAGCGTGATTTAGTTCCCGGTATACTGTAACGGAATTGGTCCATATTTCATAAAATCCATTTGAAAACCGATCCTATAGTTCAATATATAGCGCTTAAATTGCGTAGTTAGAAACATGATAAACAATTATCGATACGATATTTTTGTACGGTCATCATGCTGCCAACTTCGAGAAGCACATCTACCGTTGGATTTCTGGCTTAATTACATGTGTAAATTCTATAGCGTGATTTTACTTTATACTAATTCGGTCTATGGGCCAGGCCACACTGGTTTGACAAAAAAAATCAGTAAGTGAACGAGTATACGAGATCGATCAGACACGACCGCACTCTATTTTATCATGGCGGTTTGTATACTTACGGTGGATTAGCAACTAAACTATTATCTGGACAAATAAGTGTCTGTTTAAAATCAAATGGCCGATTTGACCATTTCCCGGTTCATGCTGGAATAGTTGGCGCGGATCTCGTATGTTTTTTATCGTGACGCTTGTGATCCTTTTATCACTTCTTGATTAGAAAAAAAAATTATTTGAATGAATTCGACGCATTTTCTCAAGACCTTGATCTAAATTGCTTATCGGAATTTGATAAACGCGTCGCGACGTTCCCATTCACAAAGCAATTGCTTCGTGTGTCAATTTGAGTGCAAAAAAAATGTGCCACCGCGAGCGTTTTCTTTGAGACAAAAATTTCCCAAAATTGCTGTTCGAAGTTTTTTTCGAATAGTTTAGGCTCACTGTACCCGTTTTTTCCGAGGAATTTGGGCACAGACTCATTTGGGCAAACACAAAAAATGGTAAAACCTGAAAACCGCGAAACCTGAAAAAACAAAACTCGAAAACGGCGAATATCTCAAACGTATCCTTTTCGATAAAAAAAGTTATTTTCGGGTTTCGAACCTCAGACGCGGATAAATTCCAGTTATATTTTCCCTAACAACCGTTTCGTGAAGTTGAACCGGTGCCAACCGTTTCCTAATTATTAGTGATAAGTTTGGGTTTACTTAATAGTGTGACCACAGGGAAAAACAAAGCATAAAAATCTAATGTAATGTTAAATCAGTACAAAAATGCGTGAAAATGTCGAAACATTGAATTTAACTCGGCAGCGTCCGAATGCGAAAGAAAGACAATATATAATTGAAAAGAGTCTCAACTCCCCTCAACCCTCATTTGCGTAACCATTAGTAGGGTAAATTCCTGGTCAAATTGGCCAAAACAAAAGTTAGGAGTATTAAGTTGTGGCTTTCCACTTATACCAAAATATTTTTGTAACGTACGTTATTTTCATTTTTGACCTTGACCTGGAATTTAGCAGTCCCCTATTTTGAGTATGATAGGTTGAAAAAAAATTTTTTGACCGGCCCATTACCATTTTTGGCCCAGAATTGACCATGTATGAGATTTTCAGCAAATTCGAAGCATTTTAAAAGAATTTATGTTGACCAGGAATTTTACCTAACCATTAGACGAAATTGCCATGTAATTCAATAACTCACAATCCACACATTTGTGTTTCAAACACTGTTAGTTACAGTCTCTAGCCCATAAGATAACATTTTTTTAATAAGTATCGAAAAAAATTAAACTTAGTTTGAATATCTTCGGACAAAATATTGGTTCCAACAGGTAGGATATGGAACGAAGTTTTCTAGCCAGTGTCTAATATAATGCAGTACCGTGTAGTTATTCTCAATTTTATAGCGCGAAAATCATTGTGGGCTCAATTTTTTCCTTATTTTTTTTCTTATTTTGACTTACAGTGTATTCGTAAATTGTCAGACGATTCTGGTCTGTAATTTTCTCAATTTTATGGCGCGAAAATTATTGCGGACTCGATTATGCACAGTTAGGCCCATTAGTAAAATTGTAACTTTAAATTAGAGTCCATTTTAGTGAAACAGTGAACCCTGTGCCCCCTCCCCATGCCAAAGTTGTCCTGCTTAAATTTTCATGAACACGATATCTCTTTTACTCTTTTTGTCGTGTAGGTTCGTTGGTACTTTTTTCACCACTGTAGGAATAGATAAGTCTCTTGGTAATAGGTATAGGTGGGCTTCGGCCCTAAATCGTAGTGAGCCCCGATGAGCCGGGGGGCTCATGTCTTGGGGGGCTCCACACTAGGTGCGCCGCTGCACTGCGGCCTTTCGACCCGTGCATGAGGGGGCTTTAACCCCTCCGGCGCAGGCCCTGTACTAAAGGGGTGGTGGTTATAAATTCTGGTCGGCACCGTCTGAATCGGTCGCTTTGATTTTGTGGCGAAAGGGAAATCCGCCGAAATTTCTCTATTTCTGGTTTGAGAATTATAAAAAACGGAAATTTCGGGGGATTAACCCTTCGCCACAAAAGAAAAGAGACCGATTCAGACGACGCCGTCTCGTCATAGGTTTTGACCGCTATAGTGTCAACTAAGTTTTTCGACATAAATCATCTTTTTGGTTTTTCTTCGGGGATGACCCGATTTGTTCTCACATGTCTAAAAAGTGATCCCTTAAAAAAATTTAAAAGAATCATGGGACGACTGGGCCGATAGAATTGCTACCGAGTATTCTCATAAACGACGAACCTACGCACAGAATTGGGGTACGGCGAAAAGCGAACCTAAACGAACGGCCACTGGTGGCATCGGGACCGGGAAACGCAACAAGGAAGGCAGAAGAAATAAAAAAGAAAACGAACGAAAAGAATATCTTGACCATCAAAAACGACGCCTTGATAATTATATTAAAGCGCAGGTAAACATACAGACCTAAAATTATTTGATTCAAAGTCATTTTTCGATCTTATTGCAAAATATATATATTAGTACAATATATATATATAGTACATATGTACTCTTACCGGTTGAGTTTCATGAAAATCGGCCGAGCGTTTCTAGATTGTTTGTAAATTTTTGTCGCTCAAATCAATGGAATAAATTTACAAACAATCTAGAAACCTTCGGCCGATCTTCATGAAACTCAACCGGTACTTGTGAGAATAAGAATTGCGCTTGAAACTACAAAATCAAAATCATTCAACAATCATGGCCCATGATTCATGGCACTTTCACGTCTTTTTCTAAATAAATTCAATTTATTAAAATGGGAAAATTAAAAGTATCGTCTACAAAACGCCATAAACAAGTATGTGAAAGAATTTTTAAAATAATATTTTTGTGGATGATACAATTGTATTCAGGTGCGGTGGAAGGTCCCCTTAATGCTCTGTTAGGAAACGGGTTAGCCCAACCCCTAACGGGGTTCCCGATCTCTCGGGCAGGTTCTCACAGAGATTACCTATAGACTCTGTAGTTTATAGGTATTGCTGTGTCCGGCCAAGGGTGGCAACTTGGCCAGTTGATAAGAACCGCAATAGGATATTGGGATCCGATCTTCCTACGTGGATTGATGCGCTTCGAGTTATTCGTTACTCACCAGAGAGTCTGTAACCGATAACTTGGACCAAGGTACTACTGCAGTATCCTATAACTAATTTTGCAAGGCTGGAGAAGCCTTAGTAAACCAAAGAAATAAAATAAAAATATCAAATTTCGTAATATTTTGTGTAGGATGCAAAGAAGGAGGAAAAGAAATTACAACAGAAAGAAGATTATACGAAGAAAATCGCCAAAATGCGCTCGGAAACGACCATTTTGCGCTATTCAGATATTCCCTGGCCTTGTGAGGGAACTGTCAAAGGAACTGGTTCAAAACCCACGAATGATACTATAGTATTTGTTTTGGTNGGGGAAACGTACTTATATGCCCATTTTAAACGTTTTCTCGTAGTTTTTATACAAAAACGGCCCTATAGGGAGTAGGGGTGCTTTACAACTATAATTAAGCTTTTTAAGTCAATGACCGGTCTTTTAAAACTAACCAACTAAATTTCAAACCTCGAAAGACATTTACACGGATGTGGTTGTACTGATTACGAGAACTGACGACTATAAATTGAACATCACCGAAATATCCAAATTTTCTGTAAAATTGCATCCTGCTGGTTCACGGAAGTTGTATGAACGCCCAAAAAGGCATCGAAGAGATAAATTAGAAAGACTCAAACGTCGCAATAAAAATGTATGTTAAATTATTCATTGAAAAAAAATCGATGAATGTTGTGGTTAAAAATAGATATGCCTAAAAACAGTTGCTGCAAAAACCAAAAAAAAGTCATAATTTTCCCTGAATAAGGGTACAGTCCTTAACCATTTATCGGACGCTTACTCATTT
>SCLG01000323.1:188221-198391 GCA_004367875.1 Oikopleura albicans | reverse complement strand
GAAAATACTTCGGTAACATAACTGCGCAAGTGGTGTAAATTATGAATCTAGAAATTCTAGACTAGAATTTAAAAAAAATTTCCAAATAGGCTGTCCAAGCTCTTTTCGAGGGTCTTGAAGTGAAAAAAATAGCACAAGATGACCCTGTAGGATCCATTGATAAAAATATCATTATAGCACCCTGATATTGACCACTGGGCCGATATTGACAATGTTCTGATAAAAAACAGTTTTTTGTAGAATTTCATTCGCGAATTGGAACTTCCATGGACCATGGTTAGGGTCGCTCACGCGAACTTTTACTCGAATTTAGAAGTACCTCAAATTGCGTGATTTTTTTATTCATATGGTAAACGACCACGGCGCATCTTTTGGTGAAGCTTAGAAGTGTCTATCATTAACCGGTTAGAAATTAACCACATATTAGTCATAAAAATCGTGTTTTTTTGCTCTCCTAATCGAGCTCAATCACCCTCAAAAGATCTTTTACCACCAAATAATGTCCATATTCTGAGCTACTTAACCCCTAAAGGAAAACGATACGAAACGATGCGAAAGTGGTTAACCACGCGGTTGAAATTTTAATTTTTTCTAATATTGTAAATAAGAGTATTATCATACTATCTGGTATATTCGCAGTGTTTCATTTAGGTGATTTACAAAAAGAAAAAATATCATTGATTTTTTAAGTCGCCCGTGAGCGCGTAAAAGGTCTAGCTCTAGAATTTTGTTCATCTTGCACTAGAGCGTTATCCCGAAAGATTTTTAAACTGATTATTTTTCGTATCGAAATATCTAATCATTTTCCGTGTTTAATAAACTACTTTGTTTTGAAGATTATAATTCAAAACTCTCTAAAATGACCTTATAAAAATCGTGTTTTCGCTGGAAAAAAAAAGTACTCGGGAAACGCCTGGAGTAGCTTAAAATAACGATTTATTTATTATTTTTGGTAGTTTTTTCTTCAGAACTAATAATAACTACCTTTTTATTAGAAATCATACGACTTCCCTTTTATTTTATCTCTCTTTTTACTCAAAAATTGACATGGAAGTTTACGAATCTGCATTTTTAGAAGTGAAAAACGGATTTTTTTCTATTAATGCAGGCAATTCTCCGACTTGAAGCATTTATATTTTAAGTTTTTTTTATGATATATAATACTTTGTGTCATATCACATCGTTTTGATGTGTTTTTTTTGTTTCAAATTTTGTTTTGTTTCGTATTATGAGACAACTAGGCACGCCCCCAGGGTGAACGAACCACTTTGTTCCAGCTGTTTCAAATCAAAACGCGTGTTTGGAGAATCGGAAAATTGCTTTTAAAAGTATTATAGGGGTTTTCGATACCGTAGAAACTATTTTTTGAACTTTTGAGAGTGATAGAGGAACGGAAAAAGGTAATACCGTAACGTTTACCTCGATTTTGATAAAAATTCTAGAAAATAACCGGTAAGTTAAACATTTTTTGTATTGACTTGAAAATATTATGGAAGATAGTGTCAAGCTACAATATGTATATACGAATTGAATCCACACGGTTAAGAGTTATCATAATATATTATAATATCGAGGAAAATCAGAAAAATCGAAAAACCGGTTAAACTCACTTCGTAAAAGTCGTGTCCACGTGAGCGACCCTATATATACCGTATGGGGACGCTCAGACTNAAGTTTCAACGAAATTCTCCATGGGAGTTAAGACGTAAATCACTTTACTAATTGGAAATATTTTAAACCCAAGCTTAGACACGTACTCGGCGGATTTTCACTATCACGACAATCTTCCTCGACGTTTTGATCGTTACAAACTTGTACCCGATATCGTTTTCCTTTTTGGCAATCACAAAGTGGCAAATTTTCCGGGTTATCATCGACATTATTGATCAAGTTCATTTCGGAGCCTTTTTGACAATGACATGACCAACTCGTCCACGGAAGTGGAATGGGACAATCGTCCACACAAATGGCGTAATCGTACCATAAGGTCAAATAGGGTTCTGGAATGGCATCTTTCCACTCTGATCCGCGTTGAATTTCGAGTTCAATCATCAGCTTGATTTGTGTGATCATGAAATCTAATTTCAAGGTTGCATTACCAGGACTACAAATAAGAATATAGTCCTTACTTCTACCGGTTGAGTTTCATGGAAATTGGCCGATCGTTTTCTAGATTGTTTGTCAATTTCTTAGATTGATTTGTCAGGGTGTCTCTTACTTGTGTCGCTCAAATCAATCGAAAAAATATAAAAATAATCTAGAAACGCTCGACCGATTTTCAGGAAACTCAAACCGGTAATACGGACGTTTTTATTCGCGAAAATAGCGTCCCTATTCGGGTCACTTGTCATAAAGTGTCCATTTTTCACCGTTTGGGGAAGATTTTTCACAAAAAAGCGTCCGTATTGGGAGGAGTCGTACATATTGACTGCGTCTGTATTGAGAGTAAGGACTGTATTCATTTATCTTATATTAAAATGGGCCGTAATTTATGACCAATTTTTTTTCCGAATCCAAAATTATTATATCCTATCGTCACAACCATGCCTTGTAGCTCTTCCAAATCAACAACAGCCTCAGCGTCAAAATCTTCATAATTCTCATCAGTTTCATTTCGAAAATATTTCATTTGATCCTCGGATTCAAATGCCCAAAATGGGACATTTTCGCGAAACTCGGCAACTCGAAATTCGCCAGTTTCATTGGTTGATTTATATCGGTTTCCATCACTAAGAATGTCATTGACTCTAAGTAGGGCGACGTCCATGTCTGTAGATTGAAATTCACTTTCACAAAGTCCGTTGCTTAGGCAAATTTCGGCGGCGACTTCGACCCGGGGATCACATGCAAATCGTTGCGACGGCTATTCGATATTTTATTAATGATATACAGGGTACCACAAAGTAAGGTCCATTTTTTGGCTTTTTCTCTCAAAATACAGTACCTTACTTTGAGAAGTGGCCCCTACTTTGAGAAAGGGCCTTACTTTGGGTACTTCTTTAACGAGAGCGCTTCACTTGGGCCATAGGGTGGTCCGCCGGTAATCACCGGCGCCTTCGGCCTAAGTGAAGCTTTTGGTCGAAGTAAACCATTACCCAATAAAACATAGAAATTCGGCCCAAGTGAAGCCCCATTCAAAACATAAAACCCCTTGCCCCAGATAAAGCTCTGGGCCGAAGTGAACCCCTGGCCCAAGGGAAGCGTTTGGCCTAAGTGAAGTTTTTTTCAGAAACTCCATAGCCCAAGTGAAACCCCTTAGCCCAAGTGAAGCTTTCTAATATACACCACCTACCTAAGTAAGTTAACAAAACTAAAGTGACCGTTTTAGTTAACTTACTTGAAGATTGCAAATTGTTAACTTACTTGAAGATTGTTAATTGTTAACTTACTCAGGTAGATAATGTACAACTTCACTGTTTAGAAAATATTAGCATTACAGATAAGGTGGTTTATAATAACTTACCATGGAAACCTCTTGCCTATAGCTGACTGGGTGATTGGTTATATCTTCATTTAACCCATCGATGAAAAATGAGTCTCCATCAAACGATGCGCGAGGATCGCCCGTCGGCGGTCGAACATTTCCAAACTCACTAATCAGGTCATTAATAATTTCACCTGGTTGGATACCGTCCGTTTCCTCATCACTATCTCGCACGCGTAATGTATGCGCGGTTAACGGTTCGGACTCGTCAATATACTCCATATCACCGCCCCAATTAATGGCGTCCGGCAAAGCACATTCCCGGTACCGAACCGATTGTGCAAGATAACGAGTCGATTGTAAACAAAAAGCTTTTATTTGATTTCATTTATGATTTTTATAATTTGAGTTAGTTTTTTTAATTAAGGACCAGTAAGTTCTGTTGTTTACAAACGGATGTAAAAGATAAAATATGTACTAATTTCTGAAATAAAATTAGGATATGGAAAGAAAATTAAACGAGGTAGAAGCTCAACAGCATTAAGGTGTATGATCTAACCTACGCGTTTTGATTCCCACCCCTTTCACAGACTTTTTAACAAGAAATGAAGATTCCTTTGTTTTGAGAAATTAGTACATATTTCATCTTTTTGGTCTACTCAGAAAAGCGCATTTTTCAGCATATACTGTATTAAAATAAGTTTTTTGCCTTTTAATTTTTATTTTATTATTTTTAAGACCAAATTGTAGGTTAAAAACAATTAAAATTAATTATGTCGATAAGCCGACAAAAAAAAGTAAAAAGTATCCGTAGGAATCAATGTTAAAATCAGCGACGCTTATTCGGGCCAATAGTACTTTTCTCGGGAAAACGACCCTTATTTGGCGTGACCGACCCCTATTTGTCACATTACAACGAAATGGACTCTTATTTGAGGGTCCCTTATTTGGCGATCTCTTGTAATGTTGTTTTTTTAATTTGAATTTTAAAATGATTTTCAACATAATGTCAACACAAATTTTGTGTTTTATATACATTGATCTCCGTTCAATTTATATTTCCTATCAGTTTAACCGTTGCCTTAAACATAAAGGTTATAAAATATATTTGAAATCTTTCCTCGTTTGTTTTCCCAAGGTGGGGAAACGCAGTCGTCGGTGGTGCAAACTTGGCGTGTATTATCGACCGCCGAAGAATCAATAATATGATCATCGTCAAGAACTGCGAGGTCATCCGGATTTAGATTACTTGGAAAATCATCCCATTTGTCTGCATCCATATTGTGGCACCCATACCAGTTTGACCAGCCCGTCCACATCACCCCGGAGGGCGGAATGGTGTCTTAAAACAAGAGTTTTTTCTCTCTAAAAATGATAAATAACGTACCCGTCAGTACCCCATCGGTATATTGACCATTATCGTATGTCGCAATTATGTCTAGAGGACCACCATAGGAAACGTGAGAGACCGTTGATAATACTAACAGACGTTTCAAGAATGGTTTCATAAGAGAGAAAAAATAAGGGATGCTGATCTCAGAAAATCCTCAATTTGGCCTATATCGAGTCTTTATGGATAATTTATCACGTGACCCGTTGAACTTGGCGCAAAACTGACCTCGGCCCCCATAATCTACTTTTTGATTCTGAGTAAAATAGTCAAAACAGTTTTTTTTCGATTTTCTGAGGTCGGCATCCCTTATTTTTTTCTCTCTAAGGTTTTGTGGAGAAAAATTCTCAGATTAAAGCAATGTGAGGAAAAAATCTTCTTGAAACCCCCAACCTAATAAAATACGGTCCATTTTTGTTGTTTAAAAAATGAACTTCTCTAACTGGACACGCTTTCAAAATAAAAATATTTTGTGGCAATCGTCCGGCCCCAGTAAATGTTCGGAAGTCAATTTGATGAGGCGGTGATGCCGCTCACCCTCGTTCAGCACTGCTCGCCTCCCACAAATCTGTTGGACTTGCAACGGCAAAACACACACAAATTGTGCAACGGCAAAAATACACACAATCGTTGATGATTCGAGAGAAACCTAAAATGCGCGAATTAGTATTGCTTGCTTTATTGAACGCATCGAGCATCAGCGGTCAGGCACGGGACTCTATGTGTAATTTGGGCGCAGCGGTCTTTCGGCGAAAACTTTTTTTAGGACAAAATTGGAATATCGTCCTGATTTTAAAACACGAAAAAAATTTTTCGTGGAAATGCACATTTCTCCTTAAAAGCGGCACTTAAGAGGGGAGGACTGTAATACAAAAATATTTTAAAAGAAGGAAATCGCCTTTCGCTGACTTGCCTATCGGTGATTGGCCGAGCGCGCTCAAAAAAGACCAATGACAGGCCACATAGGCCTCAGACGTACTGTTAAGTAATATTACCAAAAAGTGGTAACATTATTTATTTTTTTCGGGTTTGAAAATCACTGCGATACAAGAAAACGTTTTTTCCGAGAAAATGCACGAAATTGATTTTTTTCGGAGAAAATGTCTACAAGTTTTTTACCGAGCTGGGTCTAGCTGTCTGATATAAGTTTTTCGAAGAGAACAACTAAAAAAAAGTATCCCAAAAAGTTTTATTTAAAAAAAATATTCTTGAAAAGACTTTGTTTTCCAAAAAACGTTTTGTTAAATAAAATAAGGGCGCAGTGTATGTTGAACTACTCAAGCATTTTGTTAACTTTTACTGAGTCCTAAACAGATTTACAGCAATGTACCCGTGGAAACTCCGCCATACCCTGATGGTAATTTTTGGACTGCCTGGAGTATGTGGTATGGTTGCGCAGAAACCACGCAGTTAGGTGTGGTGATTAGACCGGATATTGCAACTAAACAAGGAAATCGTTTTTTCACCTCGAAATCTATTAATCATGATGATCACGTTGTAAATAGGACTACGGGTACTATACAGCGTACACACAACGTTTACGTTTTTTATTATGAAATTTTAACACCTATATGACGCTTATTATTTTCGCCACGCTAATAAAAATTTACAAATAATATAAATCAACTTACTAAACTTGTTTTTTTTCAATACTGACTGGTTCTTAACTCCCAGACGGACAAATGTCCAAATTCGGACTAAACACCCCAAATGAACCGAAAAGGATAGTAAACCAGGTGAAAATTTCGAAAATTTCTGAAACATTGTTTTAGCCAAATGTTTATGAGAACAAATATAAAACATAAAACGGAAAGGATTTCTCTAAGTAAAAGTTTCAGGACTCTAAATTTTTATGACGCTTTCAAAATCGCTTTCAAAATGAATATATTTAAAAACCCTGGAACAGGTCTCGGCTCATTTTAATGGATTTTTTGCGGGTACTTTTTAGGTGGTGCCCTTTTTTGGGTGGTTAAGTTTAAAGTTATAACTATGTTTTGTTTTTTCGAATTACATTGGAGTTTTTTGAATGATTTGTGAGTTTATAATGCGGCAACTAATACTCATGGGAATTACACGTACGCCGCGGACGGCACGCGGGATATTAATCGCCAATCACAAATCGTTTCCAATTAGTTATCACAGACATACCAGATTTTAGTACATTTTTTATTTTCCTGACACGGCGCTTGAAGTGACTCAGACTAACAAAAGCTGACGGGGAAGCAGTAATTAAGTACTTTGTTTAACTCTCCATTTTCAGGCATTCATCCGGATTTAAGTATTTTAAAAGATTATTCTACACACACAAAATGTCACCGTTAACGATATACGCGGCATGTAGGCGGATTTGTTTTAGCAAGATTATTTAGTATTTTCTAGATGACACATATTTAGCATATTTGGCTGAAAAGCACTGGCCAGCAAACGATCTTTCTTGTCCAATATTTCTTGACGTTTAATATTTTTGTCTAATTTGTTCACTTATATATTTAATTTGGTACTTTCTTAAAAAGTATAACGTGTAAAAGGTATCCCAAGAGCCTAGGGACCCTAGGGCCCATCGAATAAAAATCTGGTAAGCCAAATTGTAGAGCTCGAAAAGTTAATAAAAAAAATGTGGAAAAAATCCCGAAAATGTCTTTTTGATACGTTTTAAGATAGTACCATTTAATTTGTCTCCAAAAATATGCTAAGCGATTAATTAATTTCTCAAAAAAACTTGCGGTGCCCATAATAAGAGAACTCTCTTTTACTTAGTTTCGCTATTTGCGTTAATAAATTATTTTGCCAGTATAATGGCCAGTATAATTGCCAGTACTAATTGTTGATGCCGGATTTTCCCATGATATATCATCAAACACAATGAAGAGTTACACTCATCGATCATGGTAGTTAAATTTTTTTGACTTTCGCGGTTCGTTTTTTATTGAATTTTATGACTAAAGAAATGAAATAATTTATCATAAAAAAGGGTATTCTTAATAGTACGTCAGTTAAGCCCTGAAAACTTCGAAAAAATCGTTTGACGCGTGAATAAGTTTATCACAAGTTTATTTTCTAATGCAAAGGAAATTTCGAGAAAATCGCCAAAAAAAAGTTTTCCGCCGAAAAACCAAAAAAGTTCTCCGCTAGATATTACCTCCCGACCTGCTTTAGTTTCATTTTGTGGTTTGTCACAAACAATTTTTTCACAAAAATTAAATTCGGCCAAAAACTTTTTCAGCCAAGAATGTTTTCTGCGATATGCCGCGGTATCTGCGAACGTTTAATATCTTTTTGATAATTAACAAATAAAAACTTGAGACACGGGCGTTGTTCACAAACGTAATAAACTAAATAAGACGTGCCTTAATAGAAGGTTCGCCTGTAAAGTTTCAATTGCATGACCTTTTCCATGAAAAAGTGTGTTTTTCTCTAAACTTTTTTTTGTATAAAAACGTACCTGAAACGTCGTGTACTCTAGCTCGTTAACATATTTGTGATGGTGGAAATAACTTTACGTTGTCCGCTATCTTTATGTGACCTATCGCTATTTTGTTACACTATCAAATTTACCTTAATTGTCAAATTAATTAACGACCTTGGCCACAACTTTTGCAAACCGACCGCGACACGACGCTTTGTTAAGAACCCTGAAAATGAAACAAAGTGCCTGATTAACTTTTATTTCATGCTATAAGTAATCCAAATAAGAAATACCTAGTTTTAAAGAATTTTACAGGGAGAGCCGGATAAGGACTTCATAAACAAGCGATGATTCAGCCAAATGAAGCCAAAGTTTGAGAAAATATTATTGTTTCGTATAAGGGTTGCTCATTTTATTGCTGTTAATCCGGGACATTTTATACCAGTTTTTGTTTGTGTTAGGTATATTTAATATTTTAGGTGTATTTAATATTTTAGGTGTTTTTAAGATTTTATGTATACACAGGGTGCGCCATTATGTTTCACTCCGTTATGTTTCACTTTTTCCCGCCCGTGCTGTTATGTTTCACTTTTTTTTAGAAAATATTTTCCACTAATACGTATCTTTATATGTTAAGCCCTACGCCGTTATGTTTCACTTTTTCCGCTCGGGCCATTATGTTTCACTATTTTTTCGAATTTTTATGTGAAACATAACGGCGCACCCTGTGTATTTAAGATTTTAGGTGTATTTAAGATTTTAGGTATATTTAAGATTTTAGGTGTTTTTAAAATTTAAGGTATATTTAAGATTTTATGTTTAATTTAGATTTTAGGTATATTTAAGAATTTTGGTATAATTAAGATTTTAGGTGTATTTAAGATTTTAGGTATATTTAAGATTTTTGTGTTCATTTTGGTGTTACTTTAAACGGGTAGGTGGTGTATATTTAAGAATTTAGGTATAATTAAGATTTTAGGTATATTTAAGAATCTAGGTATAATTAAGATTTTAGGTGTATTTAAGATATTACGTATATTTAAGAATTTTGATGTAATTAAGATTAAATCTGTATACCGTATACATGTATTTAAGATTTTGTTGTTGAACAATCGCATGTTGTAGTCTACACTGCGCCCAGATTCGTGGGAAATCGACAACAGATAATTATGTCCATGTTTTTGGTTGTTACCGATTGCAAAACAATAAGCATGCCAAATGTCATAAAAGTATTATGATTCCTGGATTTTTGATTATTATTATTTCCCACTTCCATCCGCTCACCAGAAAACCCATTTAGCGGTTTATTATACCCGTTTTGCATGTTTTTAATAGTGTGTCGTTTTAAAAGTCAATAAAAAGGTGACTTTTGTAAAGATAACTGTATAAAAAACGGTTTTGAAAGAATTTTGTTCATACACTGGTAAATCACAGCTGTCGTCTGTTAGATATCGCGAATGCGTTCTTCGAGACGATTTCAAATTTCCGAATCTGGTATCGGACAGTACCTCGCAGCAGTTTTCGTACAACGAGTTTGTTGGCGAAAATAGTTCCAGTGAACTTTATGACCGGTTGAACTTCAATGAAACAATGCCCCTCTCGGGATATCCGACCTTAGCACCTGATCACGATTGGAGTTTTAGGTAAAATTGCTATACCGAAAATTATTGAAACGAAAATAGTTCAGATATTGCGGTGACTCATAACCTATGAGTAATATAGACTATGACTCCTAGGGTCCCTGGACAATTCTAGAAAAATCTGCGAATTATTTTTTGGAATTTTACATAGTTTTATCAAAAATCAAGTTATTTGTGAATTTCCGTTATTATATTAGAAGACAGAACGTAAGCGAAAACCCGATTTTTTGGAAAAAAATTAAATATCCAAGTTGGAACGTCAACGATGACACGTAAGGGTCACTTTAATAAAAAAGACTCTTATTCAGCA
>SCLG01000323.1:153311-178948 GCA_004367875.1 Oikopleura albicans | reverse complement strand
CGCTTCTCGTTTTTTCTCTTCTTTTTGAATGGAAAAAACGAGAAGCGCGAGTCGTGCTTTTTCGCAGACACACTGTATTTTGTTCATTTTTGCAGCTCCAGGCAAGGGTATAATTCTGGCGTTTACAATATGATTGAACTAACTGGAGCCGGTTCCTATCGCGATGCTTGTTGGAAAGGAAGCGGTCTCGGGGAGATTGTCAGCCCAGGGTTCTACGCTTCAATATAAATGAAGTAAAAATGTAACAAAGGAATCATAGAGAGAATATTGGATAAACTATTATACGTCTCAGGGCTCCACATTCGAGTTTGAAAATAAGCATGAACGGGTGGCAATTCGGTATGGCCCATACCGTATGGGTGGCTCAAGATTTGGTTCGAGCGCCAAAAACTTGTATTTTTAGAGTTTTGGCGACTATCAAATTGGTCGCCATATCCTATCTAAAACAAGTGTTATTGAACATATGACTTGGAGACTAAATGATATACTTTGGGTATAAGGTTTTTCAAAAGGTTTTTCAAAAGGTTTTTTAGATATGACTTGGCGAACAATTTTGTTGTCGCCATTTTTACCCAAAATACATAAATGATCGTCAAAATACCCTTCACCATTTGGCTGCTCAGTTCGTGAACTACAGGATGAGGTAATATATATGCTAAGCCGTTTTTGGTTCGGGAGTGCGCTGAGCGAATATAAGTCACCAAAAAACGGCCTAGCATCTATATTAGCTCACCTTGTAGCTGTGTCTAGGCCCTGGTAAGAATGTTTTAAGATTAGATAAGACTTTGAACCCTGTTCTGCCCATTTGAATACGACTATGTTAGCGATTTTGGGGAGTATGAAGTGAGATACCAATTGTTAAATAACGATCGCCTTCTCCGCGTTTTTCACGGCGATCAAACAATGCGTGCCGGTCTTATTCGTTTCATTCGAAATCGACTGACGTCAACGGAGGTAGGTATTCAGGAGGAAGAATGTATTTCAAATATTGGCGAACTTACAAACTGGAAAGAGTGGAGCGAATGTGATATTGACTGTGGTGTTGGTAAACAATTTCGATATAAGGTAATGGATATAAGGTGATAAGGTAATGGGTGGTGACTGTAACAGGTTTCGAGACTAACAATATAACAGATATTTTTGTTTGATTTTTTGGGTTCTCAGAGGCCAGACCAGTAAGTATGGGCCAGTTTTTGTAAGTTGCCTTTGGTAATGGCGAGTTAAATTTCGTAGCCTTTCACGGCACGTGATGCTCTCTACTGCCAAAACATGTCACTTTTTCACTTTTTGTTTGTTGGGAGTCCAGATCATAAATTTCAAAAAATCTACTTATTTGTGAAACAAACTCTTATTAACAAACAAAACTTATTTATGAAAAATTATCATGGTAACTTAATTTTTTTTCGTAGGACTGTATCGTACCAGATGGGCGCATTATTGTCAATGAAAACTTTGACAATCTAAATGTGTCGGCGTCTTGGGTGCCATCAAACCCCGCTGAGTGGGTTGAATATAGCCCAGTTTGTCAATGCGAGGGTGATTGGTCAGAGAGTCGGGAATGTTTCACTGGGTGTGAATACGGCGAATGGTCGGGATGGCAAGAGGACTATAATGGAAACACCTGCTTTCTCAATTCAGCCAAATGGAACTGGGCCGATGAAAGCTTACAAGGCCCTCCATCGTTAGTTATTGATATTAATTACCTATCATAAGGTTGATGCTAGCTCATAGGGGGAAGGAGTTTTTGGGAACCCGTAGGGGGAAAATGCGTGTAAATAAACACGTACTTATAAAATTCTCATTAATTCGCAATAATTCAAAAAAAAATTGGTAAACCCAAGTTGTAGAGCTCGTGAAACTACGTCGATCTGATTATTCAGAAATTGATTTGGGCTACCAGGGCCCCCTAGAGAGCTGTTTGAAATCTCCAACCTACGCAAAAAATAACACCGTCAATCGAATTTTCTCGGAAAGTTGAGGGGGGTCACCAATACCCGTTTTGCCCTACGGGGTCTCCATATGCCTCCACACACTTCCCCCTGGGAGCTAGGGTACTTAGGTGAAAAATGACTACCACTTAACGTATACTTTAGGTGCATTCCACTAGGACTACCAAATAACGGGACACGTTATCGAATCCGGGACATAACATGCGGTGATCCAGAAAGATGTTGTGAAATGGAACATGTTGAACCGTGCCATATACCACATTGCTGTAAGCACTTTTCACTCAAAAGATAGAAATAATATAAGTCTGAGATACAATATATGTAATTTTAGCCGGCTGGAAAGAATGGGGATCATGGTCTCAGTGGTCACTATTATGTGGTATGGAAAAAGACGCGCATCGAATCCGAACGCGTGATTGTTTACAAATGGGCGACGAAATTGGACAGACGCCTGAATGCCCTTGTCATGGAACTTTTAGCATTTCAGAATGCCCCTGGAATAACGGTGTGGACAAGGGTTTGAAAGTTTCACCCTAGAAACCATTTTCGTGGCAAAAATAATTATTTTATGACAAATGCATAATTACTATTAGTTCTCACAGGCCTACTGATTTATATTTTTAACGCGGAATTCTTCTTAGATGATTTATTGTTAACACGAAAAATTTTAACGCAATTTTTTAACACGCATATTCAGAAAAAACGTGGGAAAATTTCGGGTTAACTATGTTAAGTAAGTAAGTGTTTCCCGTAAAACTTACAAGGACAACTTTTTTTCAAAGTATCACTCAATGAAGATCGTTGGACTTGGCCTATCATGCACCATGATTCATGCTATGTTTTATTTTGTATGCTTAAAAAATAAAGTTGAACTTCAAATTTTTTTATGAAAAATAACTCCTAAACTACTTAATATGTCTAACCCTACAGTTGAAGATAATGCCTGTACCGGGTATTACAATCTAGATGGCGAATGGAATATTGACAACAGTCACGACGAGGACGATCCTGGATATTTACAAATTGAACATCATACCATGAACGCTTGCCGTAAGAAACTTTTGTCTCCTTTAACTTTTTCAACAAATTCAAAAACATATATATTTAGCCTATCTGCGTCGAGCCTGTCAAGACGATCGTGACATATCACCAGAAAACACAGAAGCATGTCAAAACGAGAACAAAGATGTTGAACTGTTTTGGTCCCAGTGGTCCACTTGCTCGACAACGTGTGGTCAGGCTGTCCAAATTTATGATCACATTAATTGAGCATTTTTTTCTGGAAGTTTACGATAACGGCGCATGGGGGGGGGGGTAATTGTGTAGTAAAAAAGTACTCATTAAAAAAAAATTGTTATTACGTTCATAACACGAAATCGAAAGATTTTCAAATTAAAAAAAACTCAGTTTGGGCAGCCTACGTGTGGGGATGGTGTCCAACGACGCCACAGAGAATGTTTACCATGGTCGACAGAGCCGAGAACTGAGTTTGAACAAAATAGTCTACTCGGGCATGTTCCCGGATGTCGACACGGCATTGTACGGGAAATGAGATATTGTGAAGATACCTACGAATGTCGTGAGTTAAAAATGTCCCCTGGATTATTGCACTACTACTAGTAGTATGGACCATAGCCTATGGTCCATAGGTATTTGTCTGAACACATTTTGTCGGTCATTTTTTGTCAAGTTTCAAGTATTAATCATACAACTTATATGCTAAATTTTAGCTCGTATATCCAAGTGGGGAGAATGGGAAGAATGTTCGAAATCTTGTGGACCAAATGGCACACAAGTGCGCTCTAGACACTGTTTCATATCATGGCCTGAAATGCGTCAAATAACATGCAGCAATGACACGGTAACAATTGACCATCGTGGATGCAATAGAATAACTTGTCGTAAGTATCTAAAACAACCCCTTTCGCGAAAAGCAAAAAAAATACCGTTTCATACTTTACGGGTCTAAAAAATGAAAAATGTACAAATTTTTCAATATAAAATATTTTTTGTTGGTTAAATAGCCTGTGAAGGAGGTGAGCAAACGTGTGAAGGACGTGGGATATAATTGGTAGGAATTTAAACGCGTAGGTTAGTTCATACATCTCAATATTGTTCAGCTTATATTAGCCTTCTACCTCTTCAATTTCTATTTTCATATTCTCTGTTTATTTCAGAAATTAGTACCTATTTTATCTTTTTAGATCCTTAATTTTCAATAAACAAAACCCATGAATTAAGGCTCATCGCATTTATCTAACCAACCTGTTAAGCATACTTGTCCGAATGGAGCGTTGCCACAGAGTGTAGTGCCGCTTGTCGAGAACGAAATGGATATATAAAGTTAACCCGCAGGTGCGTATTCGGCGGTGAGGGAGATATCGGATGTGACTGCCACATGACTGGCGCGGACGCAAAAATAACATGTCCTGATGGCAAGGGGCTCGTGAAATATCATCGATGCAATACACATATATTATGTCGTGAGTCAAAAAATCCCTACTTTTGTCAAGAGTGCTTTTTATACCCAACTTAAAAATTATTAAGAATTCGTATACAGTCCCTTGTCCCATAACTTGTGGGCCACAAGGGACGCCCCAATAAGTTAAGTTTGTCCCATAACATAATTTAATACATATATCTTCCAAATTAACCCTTTGAGGGACGCTAATCCTTTAACGGACGTTCTTTTCGAGAGCTGAAAAAGTCCTTTATTGGATTAAGGACTGTATAATAATTTAATTTAAATTGGATAATGCGGTATTTTAGCACTTTGGGGTTCATGGAATACGTGGTCGGTATGTGAAGAAATCGGTGGTATCAGCGGACATCGGCGAACACGGCTTTGCATCGATCCCCAAGACCCTACCAATCCTAATGTCATGGGCAGTCGAGAATGTCACGAAAATGATAGATATGAAATGGTTGATTGCCTCGTCCCAGAATGTCCTGAGGCTGTCTAATTCTAAAAATACTGCAGAAGAATACTTTAACAGGGCACCGTGTAAAACTGCTATATATTGACACAATCCGGTCAACATAATAAAATTTTCCCAGGATATTTTTCTTCGTAAAGAGTTTGGCTAACAAATCTAGATCGTAGGGTGTGCCAATCGGCACAAAATCGTGTGTGGTCACTGAATTAGACGATTTTGTGAAACCCAAAAAGAAAAACGCGGTCAATTTGTTGTTTATAAATAAAATGGAAACCGAGAGCGTTTGGGAACGTTTGGGAACGAACTTTCACGCAAACTGTGTTTATAAAGAATGAGTTTATTGCGGAACCTTTTGTTTTTAGTACTACGGCTGCGCAGTTATCTTGCCATTTATTTTGCATTTTATATTCGGCCTACTTTGCGTAGTTATCTAGCCCAGGGCTCGAAAAAGCCAGGCATATTCATTGGTTTGGCTTGGCTGGACTTTTTCAAAAAATCTTAGCTTGGCTTTTTCCCTTCTCGAAAAAATTGGCTTAGCTTGGCTTTTTTGACCCCCGAAAAAAATTGGCTTAGCTTGGCTGGTTTGACTCCCAAAAAAATTGTCTCGGCTTAGATTGGCTTTTTTTGACCCCCGAAAAAAATGGCTTGGCTTACCTAGGGTTTAAAAAGTTAAGCCAAGCCAAGCCATGTGCCGAAAGCCAAACGTGTCGAGCCCAGATCTAACCTTTAATCTAAAACTTTTTTGCATGATAACTGCGCAAGTGATGTATTTAATGATTAAATTTTAATCGATAATATAGAGCGTCCCTTATAATTTTTCTGACATGTCAAATGTGTACAAAACAAGTCATTTTTGTTAAACAAAAATAGTTCAAACAAATTGTTCCAGGTCAGTATTATTTTATGTTGTCCATGTTGTGTGTTTACTACGGCATTTTAAATCTGTGACAAAAAATGATAAAAACAATCGCGTTAATAATAACAGAAGTAAAAGAAAAAAAATGAAAGTAAATAAAAAAAATGTTCATCATGAATCCGTACTAAATATATGACCTTGACCTCTTTCTTATTCAGCAATTGATGCTAATTAGCGCAGAGGCGGGATAAACAAGATTAAATATCGACCAATAGCGTGGCGCGATGACGAAACATGTGTGACACTCAAAAAAGGTCAATCTATTTTCGATCAGTGCCACTTAGACGCCCGTGTTGTATAAAATAAGCAAAATAATAAAAAAAAGATATATTTTTTAACAAAAAATGTGGAATTGTGTAGAGGTGGAAAGTATGGAGGAAAGTCGGTTTAAGCGGCGAGAAAGAGAAATAATCTTTGATAATGTTTACGAGTCGGAAACGGCCCTTAGACAACATAATCCAATTCGCGTTACCAAGGAAAATATAAAGGTGAGAGAAGGTTATTAAAATGGCAATGAATCATTGCGCTAACGATTAAACGCGTTTTTTATATAAATTAAACCCGACAAAACAACTACTTTTGCTTTGTTCCATTTTTCAAGGAGACAAAAAATCGATAAACTGTAATTATCGATAAAAAGTTAATCTAAATACCATGCCGTCTTTCGCAAACTAATGGAAAATATCACTGTTTTACTAATATCGCTATTGACGTCAATTGGCACATTTGAGACTTTTGCGCAGGCTCACAAACAAAATTTTCTGGAAAGCATCCTATTTGGAATAGTTTTTCCTCTGGATTCCACACCATGCAAAAAAAGAAAAAAAAACAAGTTTTTTGCGTCCAAATTCTAGAAAAATTGTTATGAGTGAAATAAAAGGTTTTTGTACATTTTTTGCTCTCTAGCGCGAAAACTAGTAGTTTTTTTTTGGCATAGCTGGACTCAGGAGGAAAAACTACGTCGAATACTGAAAGTAACATACACCACCTGTCTACGTAACTTAACAAAACTTTTCTAAAAAAAAGGGGTTAAGTTACGTGCATTTTGTTAAGTTAGATAGGTAGTGAGTAGGCGGAAGTGCAGGAAAAGTTTTTGAAAATTGTTAAGTTACGTCAATTTAGGCTTTTTTGTCCAAAATTGACAGAACTGTTAAGTTACGTCAATTTAGGCCTTTTTTCTTAATTTTCGTGTCAAAATTGCTTACTCTATACTTACTTTTACTGTACCAATGGTCTAATTGACGTTCAAAAAACTGTTTGTTACGCTGGGACAACGTTTTGAAAGAAAAATTTAAAAAAAAGAGAAGAAAGACCGATTTTATTTTGTTAAAATACGTGATTTTTGTTAAGTTACGTATGTAGGGCGTTGGCGGAAAAGTTGTCGCGAGAAAACTGTTAAGTCACGTCAATTTTGTACGCCCAAAATGACCAAGGGACACACTTTTTTAACACGGAATTTTTCTAACACGGTTATTTGAACACGGATTTTTTTAACGGAAAACTTCTCACGACATTTATTTTAAACGCGGATTTTTTTGACGCAAAACTTCTTATGAGATTTATTTTTAACACAGAAAACTTCTTACGATATTAATTTTTAACACGGATTTTTTAACATGATTGTTTTTTTAACACGGATATAAAGAAAAAAAGTGTTAGAAAAATTCCGTGTTAAAAAAGGTTCTCCCGGTTTATGGGGAACGATCAACCAAATTAAAGGTGTTACTAATACCTTATAAACTCTATAATAGACTATGGATAGAGTCTATCCGATAGACTATGCCTACAATTATTCTTTATTTATGTAGATAGTTGAATTTTCAAGAAAAACAATCAAAACGACGTCATCAATCATTTGCAAATATTTGTTCTTCAATATCTAACAAAAAAGTCAAATCCGTAATTCATCTTATTTCACTAGATTTATTTTGTTTAAATTTGTTTGACCTTTTACGGTGTAGTTCGTATCGAAATTTAACCAAATTATGTTTTATCATTTCTTGATAACGTTATCTAACGATAAAAATAAAAGAACCTCCAGAGGGCAATTCCGCACAAAATTTCAGCGCAATTGGAGAAACCGGAAATTTCAACCGGTTTTGACCGGACTCCCGCCGGGGGGAGTCTCCCGGTTGTTGAAAATTATCGGCAATACCGTCAATGTGGCCTCTTTATGCCTTAAGTCGCCGAAAAACGGCCATATCTGCCTAAAAGCCACACGGTTCCCCCTGCGAGTTAATACCGTACGGTATTTTCGATTCCGACCCTATGCATAGCTATGTACTTTTTGAGTATCTCTAATATGCCCACCAATGCTCACAACTGTATTTAGTATGGGGATCGAGTGACATTTCTGGAGAAAACCGTAATTAACAACTGTAACGCCCAAGATACGGTGCCCCAACTGAATGAAGGTTTTTTTGTTTGCTCGTCAAATACGGTAGCACTTGGAGCAGAAGAGCTCATTACTCAAATTTTGAACTCTGAAAAAGAACTCCGTCGTTTTGCACTTCAACATCAAATTGCAACGAAGGATGATCATTTATTCAGGTTTAATTTCCGGTATAATTTTCAAAAATTAATTTTTTGACCAAAATAAGTCAGTAAAAAAATTGAGCTAAATCTGACCACTTTTGAAAATTAAGGTATATATGGGGTACTTCCTATTAGGGTACCCCCAAAAAATTACTTAAAAATGATTCGACACCTGTTTTAGGGTTTTTTCATGTTTTCAGTGAAAACTTTTCACGGTGAAATAAGTAAAAAAAAATCGGTGATTATGAACGCGAAAATTTCGAATTCTGGAATTTTTACAAATAAAAAAAAAAAGTTCCTTTTTTGTTTAAATTTTTCTCATAAAATTTGACTAGACCCGTCTTTCAGAGATTTTCCATTAATCCCGGTGTACTATCATTTTTGGTCCATTTTGGGTTTTAGTCGAAATTTGGACTTTTGTACCCCTCGGAGTTAAATAATAAACTATTAACTAATTAATCCGAATTTAGTGTCGTGCTAAAAGCATACAAATTTCTGGCCACGAAGTTGTCCGATGATAGGCCCCCTACACCCAGTGTTGACGAACACCCGCCAGAAATTATAGAACACGCCCAAGCACAGGGAACCGAAATCAAAATTGAGTTCAATCAAGACGACGAAGAATATATTGAAGAACTGCCGCTCGAGGAGGCCGAACTAGTCCAAGGTTTTTGTCGAAATCCGAAAGACGAGGAGTTTTATTTGGGGATGGGTGATATAGAGAGTTCTACAATGGCGGTAGAGATTCATAAAATGGCAGTAGAGAGTTCTTCTTACGGCGGCGGCGCAAGTCGATTCCAGGACGGAAAGGACGCTACTTGTAAAGTTTGCGGTGACGTTTCTACTGGCTTACATTATGGTGTGGAAACTTGCGAGGGCTGTAAGGTAATAATCGGCACTAAAACTACTGATAAATGTATCAGAACAAAATCAAAAGTTAAAAGTTAAGTCAAAAGTTTTTTTTTCCAAACTCTCTAAATTCAAATAAGGCCTTGACGAGTTGAAATCGCCGTTCGGGTAGGTTAAAAAATAAATGACTGGAATATAAACAGTGTACAAGTAAGGGCCCTGTAACTTGACTCTTTAACACTAGCTAACCAAATTTGACTTATTGGACGACACAAAAGTAAAAGACTCGGGAACGCAATTTCGCCTGATTTATAGTTCTTAAATTTTTTAAGCAAAACCGTCCCTTACTTACCGACTTGACGATTTTTTCGAAAAAACCAACCCTTACTTGACGACTTTTGACCCTTACTTGGTGTCAAATTTTTTTTTTCAAAAAAAAACGACCCTTACTTGGCGGCCCGGCCCTTACTTGAGAAAAACCGTACTTGGCGGGCCCTTATTTGGCGGCCCCTCTGTAGTAATAGAAATGAAATATTCAAATGATGGATCGTATCAAGATAAAAAAGCTCGTGTTCGGTATCAAATATCAAGCAATACAATTGGCTCAACGTGAACGCAACCCTCAGCGCTGCTTGGGGCCAATCAAAACCGCCAAAAACAAACAAAAAACCTAAGAGACACATTAATGCATTTTTTGAATAACAAGATTACTATTACTCCAATCTTAATAATTTCAGTCATTTATTTTTTTAACCCACACGAACGGCGATTTCATGTTGTCAAGACTTTATATGTACGGCTTCTGCTCAATACAACCGTGTAAAAGTTAGTATTCTATCTGACGGTCTTCAATTTTGCGCCAACGAGCCGAAGACAGTTTTTGATAAATAATTTCTGGTCACGATAGAATATTGCCAATTAACATTTTACGGAGACTTGTACCGGTATTTACTCAATATTTTTCTATGGCATTAACCATTCTCTTATAGAAAAAAAAACAATTCCATTTTTAGGGTTTCTTTCGACGTACACTGAAAAAACAAACGAACTACAGGTCGTGTGTGAATTCCGAACTTTGCATCCTGAACATGAGCCCCCGAAATCGAACGCAATGTCCCTCATGTCGTTTTCGCAAATGTTTGAATGTCGGGATGTCCCGGGCCCACATGGACGAGACAAAGGCACGTTATCAAAAGCGGCGAATCCAAACGGACCCAAACGAGGACCAACCTCACTCGTCTCCAGATCCATCGCCAAAACAGTCAAAAATTATGGACATCGCTCCAGCCGTGACTCCCAACCAAAACAAAAAAACTACTGGTTTATTACAGCAAATTTTGAATGGGCAGGTATCGCTTGAAAGTATGCGCAATGATATTAGGTTCGGTTCGATTTTGTTTTATTAAGCGTTGGTATTGTTTTTTTTTTGGTATAACGTATTATACTACTTCATTTTTATTTTAGTCTTTTTGTGAACATACACCACTTCCGTGGTTATGTTGCAAAAGGATTTTCAGAAAAAAGAGACATAACTGCGCAAGCGTAGGCGGAACGCAAAAGTTTACAACATTTTAGTAGTTAAAAAGAAGTCCAAAAAGATATAAATTTATAAAAAAAAAATCCGAAAACGTCAAAATATCGCGACATGACAAAATATTATAGGTTTGCAACTTAAAGGCGCAAGTCGTGTACATGTTGTAATCCTAATTGTGGAACGTATTCTATAGAATTTTCCCGAAGGTACAGTTTGTTAAATAACACGACTGAGTCGTCCTAAATATATAGTACAATTTCGAACCGTAATATCAGACCGAAGGTGGCCAGCAATAGTATAAGTCTGTTGGAGAACAGCAGGATGTCCCTGATTTCAGAGCCAACGATAAAAGAAATTATCGATAGAGAAAACAAAGATATCAACGAATCGTCAAACGAAAAATCTGCAATATTGCAAGTGCTTCCGGAAGACACAAAAATATAAGGAAAGTTTAACGCCGTAGGGACTGTACAGTTGTCACTTTGAGTAATCCAGAAAACATTGCGACATCGAAATTCTTAGAACCGTCTGTTGGAAACTGAAAGCAAAAAACTGGTTTAACTACTGTACGATAACTACTTGTACAGCGTCGGAAATCCACAATACCCACATACCATCATATGTAATATGACAATGCACATGCCGGACCATATCCGTTATTACTTTCCTGTGGTATGTCCCTGTCACCGTGATTATAATCTATACAGCTCCTTTCGTTTAAAGTTACATCGTGTAACTTCACGAAGTACCGAATAAATAAAGTTTCAGAGACAACTTTAATTTCGTTTTCAATTTGAGTTTGCTGGCCGTATGTGTAGCAGATACGGTTCTCAATGTAACTAAGGATTATCCAAAAATGTAAAAATATACTGTAAATGATTTGGAACCGTACTATGTCAGAAAGTTAACGCTCCTGAATTAACAAAACTCATGGAAGTTACTAAAATTCATGGAACTTAATCCTAGACCGCACAGTGTATACACATTCAACGGCGTGATATACACAGGGTGCGCCGTTATGTTTCACCCCGTTATGTTTCACTTTTTCCCGAGCGTGCTGTATGTTTCACTTTTTTGAGAAAATATTTTCCCCTAATACATATCTTTATATGTTAAGCCCTACGCCGTTATGTTTCACTTTTTACCGATCGGGCCATTATGTTTCACTATTTTTCGAATGTTTTTGTGAAACATAACGGCGCACCCTGTGTATTTTTGACAAACACATTTCGCAAATACATTTCCTTTTTTCGGTTCTTTTGGTTAAAAATTGAGTCGTCTAGTGAATGAGAACTCTTAGCAAGAAAGATTTTTTGAAACATTTTTGCAATTCATTTTATTTTCCTGGGACCAATGTGGTCCAGCCCCTCGCGTAGGCTGTCCAGGGCTGTCCCATATTACGCCGTCAGTTTTGTTTCCGAACTCATCATCAAACCATAATTACCGTGTGAGTCAGAAGTGGGATAGTTCACGCTTCTAGCCCAAATATACGGTTTTATCTACCGTGTGTTTACCGATTCACGGTCTATTACCAAAATAAAGGGGAAATGTTTTATCATAGTATACCTAACATGTCTTTTGATTTATTAAGTTGGTCTTCAGTAAGTAAGCGTTTGCCAAACTACCAATCCCTTGTACGTATACGACAAAAGGAAACGTTGAGTTTGCGGTGCATGTCAAGTATCGAACAACAATGTATACATATGTAGCTTTATAAAGCAATATTGTAACCACAAAAAGAAAGTCCGATGATCCAACTAAACCGGGTTATTAGTCTGGTGCGAAAATATGCTCGCAAGTGATTTTTGAAATTGATAATTAAAAATTATCGTGGAAGCCAAGAAACGATCTGAACGTCTGACTTCTGATTTTTATTTATAAAATATTGCCCGACGGTTCACGTAAAGGAACGATTATTTAATTTTACTTGTTCACAATGTGGTAAAAACTTTTCATGGCCAATTTATCACTCAGACATTATTTCATATTATCGAGATTATACTTCTTTAGATTACAGTTTTAATTGGATAACGGTATGTCAGAAACTAACCAAGAACCAGAAAAAACTCAAAAATTAATCGACAAACAGAGAATTTGAATTCTTATCAACTGCACGTTTCAGCCAACAAGTTGTATCGCAGTGATTTTCAAACGCGAAAAAAATAAATAATGATACCAATTTTTGGTAACGTTGCTTGACAGCGCGTCTGAGGCCTATGTGGCCTGTCATTGGTCCTTTTTATAGCTCAATGAAGCTCAAAGAATGGAATGCTCTGAATGCTAAAGCTCCAAAAAGGAAATAGCTCAAAAAGGGCCAATGACAGGCCTTATAGGCCTCAAACGCGCTGTCAAACAACGTTACCAAAGAGTGGTAACATTATTTATTTTTTTCGAGTTTGAAAATCACTGCGATATAAAGGATGGGCCTCTAACCGGCCGAAAACCTGTTAACCGGCCCGTTTTTTTTCCTTTGTGTGGCCGGTCAACGGCGCACCCTATGTAGCGATAGCACTTGCATAGTGCGTAGTAAAGAATACAATTTAATTTGTCATTTGCAGTTAGTCGGTCGGAGTATTTGCAGCCTGATTGCAACCGACGCATTGAGCAGTCAATCGTCAAATATGGTTGTTGTTAGCCATTCATTTTCCGAAATTTATTGTGGACGGTTAATTGCCCCACCATATTACAAAAATGTGTTAAAATATCGTTTGAAAGCTACAAGAAGCAGACTAATACTAACTAAAAGTGCAATCAAGTATGCTCATTTTCATCCCAACATTCTTGATGGCAATTATATACGCCCGAGACACAAGTATCAACCTATGTTCGTTTCAAGGTAATTTAACTTGCCGAAAAGTTCTTGATTTTCCTGTAGTTTTGCCCTGGAATATGAAAAAGCCGGCTGGCTTTCCCAGCTAGACAGCTGGGTGAGCAGTTCGACAGGCCAGCTCATTTTTTTTAATTTGAGAGGACAGCTTTTTTGACTGATGTTAGCTCCATCATCAGTCAAAAAAGCTGTCCTCTCAAATTAAAAAAAATGACCTGGCCTGTCGAACTGCTCACCCAGCTGTCTAGCTGGGAAAGCCAGCCGGCTTTTTATAGCCAGCCGGCAACTCATTTTTATTTTTGAGCTCTGCTGTCTAGGCGAGTCCAGTCCAGGACAGCTCATTCTGGTTTTGAATTATGCCGAGCCGTTGTTCTGTCTATGTTTGTCAAATAAATCAATTTTAGCCATACAAAGTTACTACGGAATTAGATGCATTAATAAAATTCCGATACGGAACACATTACTGAACCATCTGAGTGCAATACAAACCCTCGAAAATCGACTACGTTTCGAACAACAAGAAATATTAAAGTCATATTTAAAAAGCGACATATTTGATGATCATAATTCACATTGATTCTTCAGCGAACTTTTAGCCTTTTTTTAGTCCTTTTTAAGTCCTGATACTGTATAACCTTATTTGATAATACAAAATAACACATTGAAAGGTGATTTGTTTTATAACTAGAATGTTGGGCAGAATTTAAAATCGCAACAATTTGTCGCTTGTTAAGTCAGTTTTTCAATTTGATGGTGAGCAAGCGGGCGGTGATGAGTACGAGAAAGTTATCATAAGTGATGTTTCCGTCGTCTTTGAGGTCCATTTGTTGAACAATACGTTGGGCTTCGGGAAGTGTCACATGTTTCCCGTGCTCATTTAACCAGTGTTTAATTTCACTGGCGGTCACACCTTCATTTCCGTTAGCGTCATATTCCTGAAAAAAAAATTAAGAATAGTAAGTTAAGAATGGTAGTGAAAAACGATCTTGGATGGTCATTTTCTAGTACACCGCCTGAGGGTTTATCAGGCTACTTTCACCTTCGAAAACCGGCCTGATAAACCTCAAGGGCGTGGGCTGGAATAACTGGAAAATGTGAAAAACAAAGTGGCCTGATAAGCGCACGAGCGGGGAATTTTGCATTACCAATTTGTCATTATCCAATGAGAGAGCGACCTGATAAGCGCACGAGCTGGCAAAGTGGCCTGATAAAGGGGGGCCTCATAAACCCTCAGGCGGTGTAGTTAAAAACATTTTAGCGGTAGTTTAAAGTCAAAAAACACTTTTTGGTCATTTGTCCACCTAGGTGGACAGAAGTGGTTTATTGTTAAAATGAAACAACGGTCCAGGGAACTAGTTTTTTGATTAGGAGATCCCTTTTCCAACGTTTTAGCAATCTTTTTTCAAAATTTTACACCATAAGTTACAATTAAAACTCACCGTATATAAATCACGAATTGGATTTTCTATATAGTTTCGACATTGGCGCTGACATAGCAATATTAGAAAATCTGGAAAGGTCATTCGTCGTCTGTCAATCGTCGTAGTTTTCAGCAGTTTTATCGCAACCCCTTCCATTTCACTTTGCAGGTCGCTATCCAGGGACGTATTGTCCAAAATTTTTTGTCGGATGCCTTCGTAGCCGGTCATTGAGTCGTAAAGTTCTCGGGCCTGGATGATTCCGTCATAGTTAACATCAATGGCTTGCATCAATTCAAGTCTGTCTTGTCGCGTTAAGCCNCACCTTCATTTCCGTTAGCGTCATATTCCTGAAAAAAATTAAGAATAGTAAATTAAGAATATTAGTAAAAAAACTATCTTGGATGGTCATTTTCTAGTAGTTTTGAAAAAAAAATTGGCGGTGCTTTAAAGCCAAAAAACTCTTTTTGGTCATTTGTCCACCTAGGTGGACAGAAATGGTTTATTGTCAAAATGAAAAAAAAACTGGTCGAGCCAAATTTCCAAAATGACCAATGCATCAAAAATCTTTAAAAAAAAAAGTGCCTATAGAACTAGTTTTTTGATTAGTAGGCCGATTTAGGAATCTTTTTTCAAAATTTCACTCCATATGTGACATTTAAAACTCACCGTATATAAATCACGAATTGGATTTTCTATATAGTTTCGACATTGGCGCTGACACAGCAATATTAGAAAATCTGGAAAGGTCATTCGTCGTCTGTCAATGGTCGTAGTTTTCAGCAGTTTTATCGCAACGCCTTCCATTTCACTTTGCAGGTCGCTATCCAGGGACGTATTGTCCAAAATTTTTTGTCTGATGCCTTCGTAGCCGGTCATTGAGTCGTAAAGTTCTCGGGCCTGGATGATTCCGTCATAGTTAACATCAATGGCTTGCATCAATTCAAGTCTGTCTTGTCGCGTTAAGCCCTCATCCACAATTCGCAACAGGGCATGTCGAGCAGACAATTTTGGCGCTTCAACTTCAACTGTGACTTGCGGAGCCTCTAACTAAAAAAAAATAAGTTTCAATTTTTTTTCCAGTTCCAAATTTTCTCGAAATTTGTAATTTTGTTAACGTCACTAGAGCAAATTTTGAAATTGATGAAATACAATTGTGGAACCGAGAACGTAACACCTTCAGTGGTCAAAAACTGTTACGTGGTCGCTTCCTCAACTGTTTTGGAAATTAACCAAAAACTACACCCTTATAAAAACATAAATCATTTATAAAATTAACATTCATTGGAACACAAAACTTATAATTCAAATTTTCAGAACCGAACGCTCGTTCTATCTTGCGGTTGTTCTCGAACTTTGGTGTGATCGCGACAGAACGGTCCGTTTTGTTCTAATCATGTGATGGGATAGTTTTTTTTTTGCGCCCTTTTGTGAAAGTTCTGATATTTTTCCTTCGTCACACAGCGAACGTTCGTTCGTGGCCCATAACGGTGTTCTCACGTTTTTTCTTCTATAAACCTTCTGGTTCTAACGTTTTTGAGTTTAAGGAATATAACTTTTACATCTCTGCTAGTGATTAAGGGCCGTAATTTAAGGCTACCGTGTTAGTTTCATGAAAATCGGCTACGTTTTTCTAGAATTGACCAGTTTTCGTTTCATTTTCTCCCCCACTTTCTCGGTATACGCCATTATAAAATGGAAAAGAAAATTGGTCTATTCTACAAACGTGCAGCCGATTTTCATGACACTCACACTGTTAAAAAAAAAATGTCCGTGAATGAACCATAAAACGAGTAATGTACCAAATTTTAAGAAATTTTGGTACCTTCGTGAAAATTTCAATATATTTAGAATACATTCACTGCAATAGTTACAATTATATTTACCGAAATTGAATGTTGGCTCAATCTTCGACCAGTACTCAGTCTTCTCGTCGTAACAGGCAGCATTATCGATATCGAGAAAGTTAATGGACTAACAGAAGAACTCCTTATAATTATCTGAATGTTTTAATGTTAATCCATAGTTGACCTCGAAATATAAGACATGAAGGTGTTAATTGACGTCGCTTTTAAGTGTCCTAGGCCTTTCAAATATATGCTTTAGTCAGTATGTGTATTCAAGTCAAAAGGTTTTGCCTCAAAACCCGAAAACACGTGAATCCATTTTACAGCACAGCCCGATTTAACAAGTGGTTTTGGATGGATAGCGTCTAGCCGCAAGGCTCATCGTCTGTTAGACGCTACGAGCTAAGATTAGTAACCTAGTCATAATATAGTACAGAAAGGTTTTTTCGGGTAACAATACCGATACTAAAAAAAATCACTCCACTTAATTTTCAAATTCCGAAAAAATGCTTCAGACGCCTATGTTTGGCCGTGAATGCTAAAAAAAGCCATGAATAAGCTGAATATGGTCGATAGAAGTGAATTTCGAAAAATTGTCTCACGAAGAGGTCATGTTTTTAATAATAGTTCATCAGGGTACTTGAAGCTTGCTGTTATACCTTGCGTATAATGACTTCAATTTTTCTTGTGAATGGGGTATTTTGGTGACCATTTAAGGTAAGCAACCACTTGTATTTTGGTGACCTTTAAATTGGTCGTCAAGCCTTGTCTAAAACACCATTTGGCGACCATTTGGTCGCCGTGTGTTATTCTTTGCGACCAATTTGTCGCTAAACGATGTTTCAGGCACGATTTGGCGACCAATTTTGTGATCGCTAAAACCACTCAAAATCTGAATTATTGTCAACCAAATATGGTAAAATACCCAAATGTTGCGCCATCGGAAAGTTTTCGGCACTCCTGCGGTTATCGAACCTTTTTTTAACTTTAAAATGTTATACGAAGTTCTTATTAAGAACTTCTGTCATTATATGTTGGACCATATGCAGTGATCGGGCCGGTTTATAATAACAAAATTAAAGTAAGTTGTTAATTTAAACGGTTACATTCCAATCTTTCTGGTGTGTTTGAGACAGCTTGTTTACCCGAACAAACTGGGATTCCCAGTGTAATGAAGACAGTTTGTTCGGGTAAACAGTCTGGGAATGATACAACTAGTATCCTGAATAAAATACGATCTAATTAACATGAAAGATACAATTATTTTCCAATCACACACAAAAACATATTTTGGGTAATCCGTCTCCGACTATTTTTATCACTTTCTCTTTTATAAATAATATGTTTTTCTCATAAGAGTAACCATTATTTTTGTATGGTCATTTTAATGACCGTTTGGGTATCCCGTGATTTCAGTTCACATAAAATAGACAATAAACACCGCAATACTGTAGTAGTTTCATTCCGATTATTTTTCGGTGAGAAACAATCGATATCCGCTTTTTCAAATAAATACATCCTTCGGAAGGAAAAATATTGGAAACATACATACTCAAACAAGGTTCGGTTTGTAGTTAGTTTACAATGAATTTAGCTTGTTTTTAGCAGTTCAAATAGAGATAATAAACACACAGACAAGAAGAATACTAATAGCACAAATCGTTTCATAAATTATGCATAATTTCGGCTTTCAACATAAACCTTTCACATATTAAAAATGTATGTCCGAATGTGGTCTCATTACCTTGTAGGAGGGAAATAATTTATCGGTTTTGTTTCAAGTAGCTACCTAGAGAAATGTTCTACACTAGGTCCGCCGTTATGTTACAAAACTCAAATCAAAAAAAGTGTAACATAACGGCGCAGTGCGTACGCGATTTTGCTGGAAAACGCCAAAAAAAAAATTATAAATTGTAACCAAAGGGATCCAACGGGGAAAATATCGCGCAATACGTGTTTTTCGTACAAATTGTAACATAACGGCGTAGTACGTGGGCAATAATGCTGGAAAAATTCTTGCAAAAGAATTGTAACATACCGGGACGAACGGGAAAAAATGTAACATAACGTATTGTAAAATAACGGCGCACCTGGTGTACTAAATAGTTTAGCTCTCAAATTATCCTCATAAGGTTATCTCCAAAAAATACTTCAAAAATAGCATTTCAAAATTTGTCGGTTGTTCGACAAGAGATTTTTGATATTTTTGATGATTTCATGTTCCAATAATCAAAAGGAATTTTATGATTCGTTCGCTTCATTATCTTGTGGATTTTTTTATGCAAAAGTCGCAAGAAAACGGCGCAGGGGGTTATAGACCTGTTTATTTCCCAATAGACAATACAGTTCTTACTTCTTTTGTAGACGTTTTATGTGAGTATAATACTTTGGATAAGTACATCTAGATCCTTCTGAGAAGGAAAGAGAAAGTGAGAAGAGCTCAACACGTACTCTGTCCAAATGTTACAAGGTCATTGTCGATCTAAATTCTGATGTCTACAGTACGAGTGCCACATTTTATCACACCAAAAGGCTAAGAGGAGAACTTAGGCTGTTATCAAATAATAAAATATACCACGGCTGACTAAGCGCATTGACGTGCTTCTGCGGCTAAAAATATTTTTCCGAAACCCACGATACATCCGCAGTGGTTATGGGCGATATCATGAGCCATGGTCCGTGGGCCATTAAATTAAGGCCAATTTTCATTAATATCGTTTTTGTATTAATATTCAAATAGGAGTGCATAAATATGTAAAGCTTTGACGACTTGAAATCGCCGTTTGTGTAGGTTGAAAAATAAATGACTAGAATTATAAACATTGAAGTTATAGTAACCTTACTATTCAAAAGAGGCCTTAATGTGTCTCTGAAGTTTTTTTGTTTTCGGCAGTTTTGATTGGCCAAAGCAGCCCTGGGGGATCTGTTCACGTTAGGCCAATTGCGTTGCCTGATATTTGATACCGAACATGAGGTTTTTTATCATGAGGCGATGCATCATTTGAATATTTCATTACTATCAATACACTGTTTATCTTCCAGTCATTAATTCCATTCATTTATTTTTTACCTACACGAACGGCGTTTTCAACTCGTCAAGGCCTTAATAGATGCACATACATATGAGACGTTCTATAACATTCCCGCTCGTGCCGTTATCGCGTAACAGTTTTCGATCAAAATTTTCCAGACATTCATCCACGCTCTGAGCCGTTATCCGGCCAAAAGTTACGTAACATAGCAAATTTCTCCTCAAAATATTGACCCAATAACGGCGCATGTGGTGTTTTTTCATCTAGGGGAATTTTTTCACCGAAAAACAATATGAATACCGCAAAAGTCATATGTTCGAACATGGAAGCTGTCTAGTTGTCCAAGTGATGACGTCAACATAAGAAACGCATTTGGATAAGGTCAGACGAACTGACAATAAAGGTCCGTTTTTATCGCCGCTTCATTAGACAATTGTTCAAAGAATTAATCTCACATATACTATAGCCATTAGCAGTGATTTTTTCGTACGAAAATGGCCTGCCCGACATAGTTAAAGAGAAATAAAATTGTGAATTTGATGAAAAATGCCAGTTCCAGGTATTCGTATATGTATAATACCTTTTTTGTATATATAATATCTTGCTGAGTGAAAAATGCGATAATAAAAACAATGCTTCGCTTTGACCAAAGGCTATTTGAGGGTACCCCAGGAGCTAACCAAACTTGTCCACAACCATGAGATCCCAAAAGGCTAGACGATAACCTGAATCACTTTAATCACTTTTTTTCATTTCAATTTTTTTAAAAACGATAGATTAGTCTGACAGACAAACGCATAAAAAGCGGTTGTCAAAATGTGTTGCGAGGTCGTAACGATGACTCATTGTTGGTGGGAACCCAATTATACTTCAGCGCGAACTTGGTGCGCAGTTAAACGCGATCCAACTTTTTTTAATCTGCAATTTTATCATTCGGCCGTAAGTGACTCCATACCAAAAATCTTCAAAAAAAAAAATTTAATTCCAATTTGTCTAACGAGGTCACCCTCAATATGAACAGTACAAAAAAATTAGCTCCGCAAAGCGGGGCTACATAAAATGCAATTACTCTATTGGAGTACAAAATGGGCCAGCGAACCGGGCTACATAGAATAACCCTATTTGCGTACATAATTGACCCGCGAAGCGGGGTTGTATAGGATTCGCGGGCCTATCCTGTACTCCAATGGAGTAATCCCACCCTATGTAGCCCCGCTTCGTGGGCCGGTTCTGTACTCCAATAAAGTTATCGCATCCTATGTAGCCTTGCATCGCGGGCCAGTAGAGTGACCTAATACTCATTTTAACTAGTGAAAAAATTGGTCGGGGGCAACTTTTTATGGCCCATAAGTTATGATGCATACAGTATGGTCCGCACGCATTCTCAACATGGACAAAATTGTCCATATTCCAAAAAATCGTCTTTCAGGAATTCATTTTAGAAGAATATTTACCGATGACTTCTCAAAGTTTAATTATCATTATGTCAATCTCATTCAAATATTCCAAAATTGCATAGTTATGTTGGAGGTGGCTGCTGATAGCGATTATACTCATGAACATATTTTAAAGAAATTAAAATAGCTTTACGAGAACATGCATGTTCTTGATGCTAGTTGTTTGGGGTCTGTCAGGTGCATAGTAGTTAAAATTCGTCGGATCGAGCCGTTTGACGCGAACGACAGCCGTGTGTTGGCTTCTCTTATCAAAAGGGACAGTGGCCCGATTTTTTTTTTTCTAAAAATGAATAATGAAGCAAAACTATGGCCTTGAAAAAGTTCAGGTTCATGTCACATGAATCATGTGTCTAAAAAAGTTAACTATTCAAAAAAACTTGAAATTTTCAGACATGGTATAAAAAATTTTTCGTTCAGTTTATAAATTTGCGGGAAAAAACTCTAAAATGACCATACATGTACTACATTTTTGCTTCCGTTCGTTGCGTTATCTTGCAGACTCCTACGCCCTGCGCCGTTATCTTTCAGATAATCCCGTTCGCTTCATTATCTTGCGGCTTTTTTTGTGCGAAAGTTGCAAGATAACAACGCAGGGGATTATTTCACTTTGGATTTTGGCATTTTGGCTGATATAATTTAATTATTATTGTCGTAGAGGCGACTAACCGAAGGGTAATCGGTTGTGAAATTAATAGATTTTAGCAGGTATACCCTGTCGCCTTTTGACAATTATGTCGATAAAATACACGACAACCTAAAATATAATGTCATTCCATAATCTGGAGAAACACACTATAAGCGACTATATAAGACACACATAATTTCAAACTGATTTTTCACACACTTTGGTATGTAAGAACGCCGCGTGAGAAATATATTTTTCCTTTAGAGATTTCTTTTCTCCAATCAATTCTGAGAGGCCGCTTCTTGTTTGCTAGCCATATAATTTTTTATCGGACGAAGACACTATTTTTCCACAATGTAAATGGTAATATTATCATTATATATAATGACCACTTATAAATTATAGGTAGGGGGTTAGGTTTGAAAATGCGCCTAACGCTAGCGACTAACGGCGTTAGATTAGGCGCGTTGCCGAACCTAACATTACGCAAACTGGTTCAGTACAACTTAAAAAAATTAATCAGAATTACCGCCACTCTAAAGGGAGATTTATGGTAGTTTATAAAAAATATACCACATATGTGTTGGGGCTAAAGAGCAAAGTAGTAAAATCACGATCAAGTTATTGGGCGTCCACGGGTTAACCAATGTATTTATGACTAAATTTATTTTTGGGATTTTGACGAAGTAAATTATTGCGGTTCACTCGCAGGAAGAAGTTTTTGGGAACCCGTAGGGGGAAAATGCGTGTAAATAAACACGCACTTAAAAAATCCACAATAATTCGCAATAATTCAAAAAAACTGGTAAAGCCAAGTTGTAGAGCTCGTAAAACTACGTCGATCTGATTATTCAGAAATTGATCTGGGCCTAGAGAGCTGTTTGAAATCTCCAACCTACGCAAAAAAAACACCGTCAATCGAATTTTCTCGAAAAGTTGAGGGGGGTCAGCAATACCCGTTTTGCCCTACGAGGCCTCCATATGCCTTAAATCGACGAAAAAAACCATTTGCGTGTCTATTTACAGGCACTTCCCCCTGGGAGTTAAAAAATACCATATTGAGGTATTTTGGTGACATTCAAAAATAACCGCAATTTACCAGGCTATTTTGAACCTTTTTTGTTTGTTCATCTGACGTCGATATAATATATCAAATTGACCTCCTAATCAATTCTATCTTCATATTATTTTTAACTCGTAGAGCGCATGCTAATTTTTACACAAACTCGGTGGATCTTTAAAACTGCTATATTTTCCGTTTTTTTTTGAACATTTTTGAACTCGGTATATTACAGATTATTGTTCACGAAAAATATGTCCAAATCTGCGCAGAAATGGTTTAAATTATTGATGTGATAAAGTGTTGCGTTCGACAGATAATATTGCAAATTGGAATCGATCATTTTAAACTAGTTTTTGACATTCATCGGCATAATATTACAAGAAAATAGAAATATAAAAAACAACGAAAGTCAACACAGTATTATATTGTGACATCACAAATGACCGAACCATAACCTTGAACTATAAATAACCGATTTAACATCAGATAAAAAACGCAGGTCGCTTGTTTCGTATACTACGAACTTAAAAATAATTTCTAGAGAAGGTTTTATTACGCTTTTCATGAGAAGTCTACTGGCGATCGATATGAAAGGTTCTTTCGGATTAAACGTATATTATAACAATATTATACTTATTATTTAACTTATACTTATTAATTAACTCTCAGGGGGAAGTGCGTGTAAATAGGCACACAACGTGTTTTTTCGTCGGTTTAAGGCATATGGAGGCCCTGTAGCGCAAAACGGGTAATGGTGACCCCCCTCAACTTTTCGAGAAAATTCGATTGACGGTGTTTCGCGTAGGTTGGAGATTTCAAACAGCTCTCTAGGGGGCCCTGGTGGCCCAAATAAATTTCTAAATAGTCAGATCGACGTAGTTTGACGAGCTCTACAACTTGGCTTTACCATTTTTTCTGAATTATTGCGAATTATTGTGAATTTTTGAAGTGCGTGTTTATTTACAAGCATTTTCCCCCTACGGGTTCCCAAAAACTCCTTCCCTTGAGAGTTAATTAATAATATACCAATCAATCGTAGTCAAACAAAAAACACATTTCTACGTTTTTCCGTAGAGAAAAACCTCCGAGACACAGTGTCTGCTATATTTCAGTTTCTCGAGAAACTCGGGTATGTTTGAGTTTCTCGGAAAACTCATACCCGAGTTGACTCCTTCTTATAATATAGCAAAGACTGAATAAACTAAGCCGAAGTTGAATAATCGTACATAAATTAATAATTAATAGATTAATAATAAAAAAAATGAATTATACTGCATACGCTTTAACCTCTGATCATATTTTTAACACAGTAGCGTTTTTACCGAGTAAACTTTTTTGATGGAGAATATAATGATTTCAAATCGATTAAACAGTCGCTGATTCAAGTTAAAATATCTGGTTGTGGCAAATAATTGGTGTGGAAAATATCTGGTATTCGAACTAATGACAAACTTAACGTCAAATGGTGCTGCATATTAATTTTCTTATCTTTCCGATACAGTTTGTTGTTTACTTATTGAGATTATGACGTAACATTAGGTTCGCTCAACTATATTTTAAAATACACCCCCTGCGCCGTTATCGGGTAAAAATGACGTAATCGAGCAATGTTTTATCGAAGTTTGTACCCAATTACGGCGCAGGGGGTGTATATTGTGAATTCACCCAACGAGTTAGCGACTTAGAAACTTTTATCTGAAACATATTATACCGTTTTACGTTTATTTACTAAAAAGAAAAGATCGAGATTGTATCATGAATTCGACTCAGCGTAATGACCGAATTGATACTTGTAATCTTTTTTTTTAAAGATGCAATCTTGTTTTTTATGGAGTATGTGCCTCGCATTCATGATACAATCCCGATATTGGAAAAATTACGAAACACAATATTGTCCGCGCAACACCTTAATGTCTCGCGGTGCCAATTTCGATTGGGCGCGTTTCCATAGCAACGGGGAACGACAAATAATAATTTCTTCGTTTTTGTTTCGCGGACAATCAGGTTGGACGCGCCTCCGAAGCGTCCAACTTAATATTGGATCATTGTTGACAAAGGTATATTTTTAAATTGAAATATTCTAACTTGTCCGCATGGATTATTGGATTTTAATAATCAATAACCGTTCTAAGGTCAAAAAAGCTCTTGCACGATTTTAATCCTTCTTTGAAAAAAAATCCAGTCTGCTGATTGTCAAGGTATAAAAATGAATTTAAACTTCACGAAAAAAGGGAAATGTTAATCAACACTAAAAACTAATTTTGAAAGGAATCGTATTGGAAATCAAATGAATTTTTCGGGATTAATTCAAGCGTTTTTTGGACAAGTCGATTAAAATAAATTAAAATAAGTCACAAATATAGGTAACTTGGGTTTCATCAAGCGTCATTTTCTATAGCATGCTATTGTATATATGAAATCATTCGACAGAATCGCATATTTTTTTGTAGGAATTAGTGATGTATTCGGGTAAGTTAATTAATGTTCAAGGTGAACCTAGTTTACCTTATTCTTAACGCTAGTTAAATTACCATGTCTGATGAAATGTAAAAACAGAGATACATTTTGTAAAGTTAACGACTATTTTGCCAGGTATAATGCTTATTTCAGATTAATTTTTTCAATGATATATAAAAGAAGTCAAAAAAT
>SCLG01000323.1:127141-153278 GCA_004367875.1 Oikopleura albicans | reverse complement strand
CGGGTAAGTTAATTAATGTTCAAGGTGAACCTAGTTTACCTTATTCTTAACGCTAGTTAAATTACCATGTCTGATGAAATGTAAAAACAGAGATACATTTTGTAAAGTTAACGACTATTTTGCCAGGTATATTGCTTATTTCAGATTTTTTTTTCAATGATAGATATAAAAGAAGTTGGCAAATCGAAACATTTTTGAAAAAACGGCACAGCTAAGTTGTAGAGCTCGTCATACTACGTCCATCTGACTATTCAGGAATTGATTTGGACCACCAGGGCCCCCTAGAGAGATGTTTAAATCTCCAACCTACGCAAAAAGAACGACTTCTTATTTGAATCAGTAATCGCGTAGGTGGCACATCCAACCCACGTAATTTTTTCAAGGTGTCCAACCGCGACATCTTGCAGAAAAAGCCATTTGTGATTTTTCACCGAAAAAAGTTTTTTTTTTGTAGAAAACGTATTTCGCAGAATTTTTCTCGGAAATGATTTTTGAGAATATTGCTGTCATTTGTGTTTTTTCGATGAACATGTACTGTTAAAACCACTGTTAACCACTGTTAAAACCACGTAGAAACTCTTAAAATATTTATCTAAATTTAATAATTAACTCCCAGATGTCACCTTTGATGTGGTGGCATCTCCAGTTTTCCGTATCGAACAAATTTTTGGAAAAATGTTTGAATGCAAAGTATAAACTGGCCCCAGGTTCTGGTAGTTAAAATACAATTTTATTTTAAAGGCTCTGAGAAAACCTATTTGCATTATTGAAATCTAATCCAAATTTGGAAGTGTCCCCTGGGAGTTAAGGTGATCCTATTTTGTATTAAGATAAAAAAAATCACAGTTGAACTTTTTGTTTTCCTGATTTTTTGGACTTATGATTTAATATTTATGTGGTAGAATTACTTTGACACATTTGATAAATATTAATAATATAATTATTTTTAATTTTATCAAATGTCAACCTTGACACTAGTATTTTTATATATAATCGGGTCGCTTTGAGGGTATATTAGAATTTCCACATTTCCAAGATGACCAGTTTTCAGAGAGGTACTTTGCACAAATGCTACAGTATTGTTATTTTAATCGCTCTTCCAGCTAAATCCACGCGGTGTCCGAAATCGACACTAATCGAAAACGGAGAACTCCGAAAATGGAGAAAATTTTCTCCGTTTTCAGATTTCTCCGTCTTCAGAGGAAACGGAAAAACCTAAACTCGGAAAAACGTGAAATTCTCTGTTTTCAAGTCTCTCCGTGTTCGGAGTTTTCCATTTTCGGTTAGTACCTCCAAATGTGACCAAAACATATGCTTTTAAAACTGCCAATCCTTCTCAATGGACTGGGACACCGCGTGATATGTGCTGAAACAGAGATTGAAAGACCAATTCCGTAATTACCTCTTTGACATATATAATGATTATATTTTTCTAGTTGGTGGATATAACGGTGCGTTATCAAAAATACAGGAGTCATTTGGTATCAAGTTTTTTCCGAAAAAAAGGAAGTTTTAGGTGAATCTCATTTTTCAGACTTGTATTAGGCTTATAACTTTATCTTCAGAGTAGTATGCGTTTTTTTATGAAATTGTTGTTCAACAAATTTGTACTTCGGCGGTGCACAACTGTTAACAAAATGAACAAAAGTAACTTCAAAATACTCGTTATACTTCGTAACGCCTTAACGATCTGTTACTTCCAGCACGGCTTTTCAAAGAAAAAGTTTTTTCAGGGAAAATTCGGAATTTGGTTTTTGAGGGAAAATTCGAAATTAGCTTTTTGAGGAATAAGTTTTTGGGAAGAAAACGTTTTTTCGGGAAAATTCATATACGCTTTTCCAAAGAGCTGTACTATTATTTTACCCTCAATTCACTATTGTGTTTTTTCAGGGAAAATGTGTTTCGTGGAAAGGTTTTTCAGGGAATTTCCCTCCTGCTTCTGTTACTATACTTATAATACAATTCATTCTATGAGCGATAAACCTTTTTACCGGAGCACCAAAAAAAGGCACGTCAAGTAAGGGTAGCTTTTTTATTTAATAATTCAATTATGATTTTTATTTTATTTTTTGACATCTATTAATTTGGGTGGACAATTCATTTGCAAAACGTCAACCAGCTGTCGAGCTTATCAAGTTCGATTTTATTTGACATATTTTTATATAATCGGATTAATTATTTTTTGCAATTTTATTATTAATTCGAGTTGATTTGGCCTAATACTAAGGTATATATAAAAATTTGTTAATTTGAGCTGTACAAGAATCTAGCTGAAGATTTTTTTTTTTCATTACACTTTTTTGTTGCACTTCTGTAACAGAATTTATCAAGATGATGAAGGAAGATAAGTGAAATATAAAAACACAGAATACATAAAATTAACATTTAAAAGTTCAATAAGCTAATTTGATATAAATTTGTCCCAAATTAACCCTATAACGGACGCTAATCCTATAACGGCTGTTTATTCCGCTTTTCGAGAACCGAAAACGGCCGTAATGGGGGTGAGGAATGTAGAAGAAAAATCCAACGGTGGATTTGAGAGTTTTTTCGATTTCCTTAAAAAAAACGCTGAAAAACATTATATTGTATTTTAATTTTTCAAACTCTGGCAAGTGTCATGAAAATCAGGGTTCGGAATTTTAGGCTAAAGCGAGCCAAGCCAGGAAATTATTGAGCTAGAGCAAGCCGAGCCAAAACATTTCTGACTTAAAGCGAGCCGAGCCGAGCCAAGTTAAAAAAAAATTTCTCCGCTCAAAAGGCAGGCCGAGCCGAGCTAAAAAAAAGCCAATTGTGTCAAGCCCTGATGAAAATGCTTGAAATAAATTTTGAAAAAATGTTTTTTTCAGAATTATCGTTTTTATTTCAACATAAACTTTGTGAAATGAAGTAAAGTCAAGCAAATCCTTTTTTTGATCATTTATTAATTTTTTTACTAAATTTAGGTGTGTCAACCAAAATGCAGATTCGATTGGAAGTCGACTTTATATTTGTCGTCATTTTATTCGCGTCATTCTTCGCCTGCCTTTGGCTCGAATTTGTCTTCGATTTTATTCGAATTTTGAGGAGCGGGAAAAAGATTTCTCGAATAACGAAAAGGCCGTATGCTTTGGGCTCAAACAATATATATTTATTCCCTAGAGACCCGATAAACTATGCAAAATTTCCCGAGAGTAAATTATTACTACTGGTCGTCTCAAAGCTCTATTTGAAATTTAGATTTTTGAATATTTTTCGGAAGTGTCCCTGGATGTGGCGTCCCAGAAGTGGACTACGCGCTATTTATTGGACTAGCCTAAATTTACGACACCATATTTACAGCAATTTTGAGGGAGGTTATTTTCAGCCACACACATAATTAATCTATAATAGATTAATTTGTAGATTTTTATTTCAAAAACGTTTTAAGCCCATATGGGAAGGTGTCCAAGAAATATAATTCAAAATCCAACAACTACCTTACTCAATTATTTTCTGTTTGGATCGGTTGACGCCGGATTGATGAAGAAGGAAAAAAGACGTCCGTTGGTCGGCCGAACCATAAACAACACCTTCAAAATTCAAATGCCACATTGTTTTGTACGCTTTTTTTGTTTGTTTTACTTTATTTGAAATAAATTGGTGATTCCATTTAGTGCTCATGTAGGTTGGGCACTTTAGCTCATGAGATCTCGTAAAGGACAAACATGCAAATTTGCACAAAACGCCATCAGGAAATTTTACTAGACCCGTATTTCAGCGATTTTAGGTGAAGCCCTGTTTACTAGTATTTTCGGTCGATTTAGGGCGTTTTGTGCAAATTTGCACATTTATTCCCCTGGGAGTTAATATATGGGTCATATAATATGCTATATACTTTACGGCAGATACCGTATCGCGGATCAACTGTTGTCATGATGGTGAAATCGCCGTAGAAAGTTTGTTGCATAGACTGTTTAATTTATACAGAGGTCACGCAACCTCCACACAGCATTTCAGTCTATATTCGGTGACTATTCGACCTTAGATTTGAAATTGAACGTGGACATTTTGTCAGTCTTTCTGTTATATTTTGGGGCACTACATTTTTCTAGTTTGAACTTCCGTTTGTTCGTCAAAACGTGAATGCAGTATTGTACTGAGCAGTATTATTAATTTGTACATTAAAGTTTTCCAAAAATAACATCTCTTTGTTACAGTTAGTATTAACTGGTTGTCTATAAACCCGTAAGTTTCTTTATTAATTAAATACCAAAAAAACTCTCGGGTCTATATAAGCACGCTCACTTATTATCAAAGGTATCTTTGTAACGTTTCAGGTTTTGGTACATACTTTTTTATGTGGTTAACTGCTACATAAACTCAAAATCTTAAAAAGGTTATACACACCACAAACCTGCGTTAAGTAACCCTAATGGTTTAACCAGGTAATACCAAAAAATTCTTTCGGTTTTTGGGTTTAATTATAGCAGGTAGGCGGAACTGTTTTTAAGTAGATAGTGCGTAGGCGGAAACTGACTGTTACGGTGAGCAGGTAGGTAATTTATATATCGAGCTTTCAATTTAAAAGTGAGGTCCCTTTACTACTGGTTACTGCCATGACTAGAATTATTAGAGTCAACTTCACTTTTAACTTGAAGCCTCGATATACTTTCTGTATCTGAGAAAATGTGTGTGCCTTACCAGAGAAAAAAAAACAATTAATAATGCGACCTCAATACTTATTTTTCGTCGTCAATTCCATTTTGGGGAATTTCAATTCTGTTAGTGCAGACAATACGATCCCACTGGTGTTGCAAACTCGTAAATGGACGAAGGATTCACCATCTATATAAACAAATTGTAGATTTTGAATTTGATTTTATCGATATTTTTATTTAATGGCTTACTGAGGCTACGTTTTTACTTTACGTAGGCGTGCACAATTTTGAGGATACAATTGATTAATGAAATTTCTTGTTACAAATTGTAACAATTATTATTATAATGTTGTAGCTGTCAAATTAAGTTTAGGTTGAATAACCTTTTATATCCAAGAACTCCATGGTCTTAGGCTCATAATCAGTGATCTGAGACTTTTCTCCAGGGTCAAAAATAAAAAAAAGAACTGCTAGTTTAGGCGCTAGAGATCGATGAAAAGGGGTATATGATATACCGTATATCTACTGGTTTAGCCTCATGAAAATTGGCTGCGCGTTTCTAGTATACCGTGTCGGCATATTTTAAAATGATATTGGCCAATAGGAGCACCCCATTGCGAGAAAAAAGAAGAAAATTGCTCTATTCTAGAAACGCTCAGCCGATTTTCATGGGGCTCAACCTGTAGTAGAGGCATAAAATCTTCCAATCACACTTATTAAAAGGTTGGTTTAATAAACATTTTACCAAGAGTTCTAAAATAATAGATGTAGATTATTGTTATGTACATATGTGTGTTAGTCTAATACAATTAGATTAAATTTCATTATCTATTTGGTGACTCCTTAGTGGAATGGGTTAAAAACACCCTGGATGAAACGATCAGCGCCCAGAAGTAAAACAGAAGCAAAGCAGTTGTTACGAAATGCAATGAGCATGCTCCGTGGTACAAAATATGACTGAGGAAGTCTTGATTAGAAACTCAAAAGTGTCGAAATACTGTAATAATTACACTGTTGTAAGAAACAAATAAATTTTTTAAGTTAGTTCATAAAACAAAAGATTTTGAAGATTTAGAAAAATATGAAAATGCGCACACATTAAGCCGTAAAGCTTATTTCTTGAGTCCGACTAGCCTTTTATGATAAAAAATTTCTCTGTCGCTATATATCGTATGTCAACGCAAAAAATATAGGTATGTTTTGTATCTAGAAAATAATACGGCTTTGATATGACTCATATCATATGAGCGTTAGAAGCGTTCCTAGACTAAGCAAAAGTCAACGCTTTCACGGGGATTTCCCCCATTCAAAAAATACGAAAAAATTCAGAAAATTCATGTCACGCTGAAAACTAGAAAATAAGTCACTTGGTGCCCATCTGTTAAACATCAACATTGACTATAATTGTTAAGTAACAAAATATGCGTTGCTGCAGGCTTCAGGTGTCTTTGATCGACTCAAACCCAAATTAGATCCCAAATTTTTGAACATTTTTTTTATCGGAAAACATTTTATCAATAAGACGCATGTTTCGATTTTGAATAAAATCAATGTTTTCTTGTTATTTCCCCTGAATGATAATACCCGCTCGACAGCGCTATATCATCTTTTAGTTTTTTCACTCTAGGACAGAAAACGATAACCGCAAAATTTTTGACATTTTTATTAACTCTTGAGAAAACTGCTGAAGAAAATTGAGAAAATATTGGCTTTTTCATCGGATTCGGCGGAAAATGCGCAGTTTACTTCTGTTATCACTGCATGATTTCTCGAAGGGTCAATCGAAAGGTATATCACATTCTAGAAAAAAATCTTGTAATTTTTTAAATCAATTGAAAAAGATGATAAGATAAAGAACAGTTACACTCCTTACTCATTCTGGGGACGCTTTTTCGGCCAAAATGGGACCATTCTAATAGAAAAATGATCTTATTTGTGACGATGCTCCTTTTTCGGATGCTATTTTTGGGAACCGCAAACGTCCCAAAAAGGAGTAAGGACTACACTACTATGTCTGGAAATTACAGATATTATATCAACAGAATGTCAGAAAAACGATATGAAACTTAGAAAACCCAATAAAAAATTAAGTGATATTTTAAATACAGATGATAGGCTAATACAAATAATGTTTATATACCAAAGATGCGAAAGTTATGTTCTAAATTTTAGAACCGAACGGAACAGAACAGAACGATCGTTCTATTTTGTGATGATTCTCCAACTTTCGTATGATGACAATAGAACGTTTTGTTGCTGCTATAGGATTTTCTTCACGCAACAAACGTTCTGGAGCGTTCTTCTGATGGAAAAAGTCCAGGACGCATTTTTGAACGTTTTCTTAAATAAAACGAAAAACGTTCTGAATTGGCGTTCTGTTCTGTCTTTTGATGAAAAATGGCCGAGAACGGTGTTCTTGCGTTTTTTTGTTCTATTCGCGTACTCGTTCCGAAGAAAGAACAGAATTTTCACATCTTTGATATATACCCGTTGCGCTGTTATGTTGACACCCGTTATCTTGATATAATCCGCAGTTTTCACTTACAGTTTACTGACCGTAGCCGATTGCTATTAAACTGGAGTACCATCCAATTTGCATGCTCGTTGAAGCAGTTATTTATTTGTGATAACATATTTTATACCGTAACTATTTAGATAAAAATTTAAATAAATATCTCCGAAAAGACCTTCGGGAACTGGAAATAGCAGCAGGAAGTCTACTAGCTATTGAATCTAAACCACTCCAAATTGTCAGTCGGGATGGACCGACCGGCTCAACCAAGAAAAAGAAGAAGGGAAAAGAAGAAAAAGGGAAAGGAGAAAAAATACCTGAAAGAGGGTTCAAAACGTATCATTTACATGAGGCAATTGAGTCGTGGCAATATAAATTCAAGGATGTTCAGGAAGATTTCAATAAAATGGACAAAAAGGACGGGCTTTAATTTAACTCCGTCTAACCGATAAGGCACGATTCTGCCTAATCGACTTTCATCGTTAATAACAGCGGGACGGATCGAGATTTTTTAAAACGGAAAAAAATAAAGAATTTTTTCAGCTAATCAACGTAAATTGAGTAACGTAATTGGGTGATTTTTTAAGCTTGTCCAAATTTTGGAAAATTTGGAAAATGTAAACATTCTTTATCATATTTTATTATACATCTGTGTCGGCCAGTGTTCGGAAACGACCGCTACCGCCAAATTTGGGGAGTTTTCGGAACACTGGTTTCGACTCTATTGGTCCCTATTAAGAATTTTGTTTTCGCTGAAACAGTGCTTTAATTTTTTTGATCTTAAATTAAAAATCAATTTCGCCAAATTGTAGAACTGGAAAAGTTAGTAAGAAAATATAAAAAAATAAAATTCTCAAAATGTCTGTAGCGAGCTCTAGAATTTTTTGATGACATTTTTTTTTTGAGTATCAAAAAATTCTAGGGTTCGTTACAGACATTTTGAGAAACCATAAACGGAGAAACCGAAAACTGATAAAGCTGTAAACGGAAAAAAAATTCGACATTTTTAGGTTTTGCTCATAGCATACCTGATCTAAACTTTACTTCATATAAAAATACATTCAAATTATTATAAATTATTTGTAAAACCACTTCACAGGCGTTAAAAGCTTTGGTGTCTGAAGGTCGTCTCCTCAATCTGAAGTCGCTCCTGGTGGAGATGTTGGGCGATTCCATTGCTGACAACGACGAACAGGGGGTAAATAAATTCTGCGACTATGGGTGCTATTGTATCCCACTGGACAGCGGCCCAGATAAGTATATAGGTAAGGGAAAGCCAGTCGATGAGATTGACCAGCTCTGCATGGACCTATGGAATTGCTATCGATGTGCAAAACACGACCAGGGCAAACACTGCGACGGCCAGAATAATTATGATTGGTACGCCAAAGTTAATGGGAAAATTAAATGCGGTGAGTGAATACATTTGGTAGTTGTGAACAAATATTTTTTATTTTTCACCTCAATATAAAATAACCACATAACCCGTTATGTTAACACCCGTTATATTAACAAAATTCCGTTATGTTAACACTTCTTGGGATTTTTCAGTTAAATTCAACTTGATTTCATCTATTAGTCAAGCATAAACTGGCAAAAAAATTCATGGGTACTCTTATGTGGAGCAATAATATTTTTCTGAAAGAAAAATGACATAAATGAGCCCTACGGAACCTTATTTGGCCCTATGGACCCTTATTTGGCCCTACGGACCCTTATTTGGCCCTACTGACCCTTATTTGGCCCTACTGACCCTTATTTAGCCCTACTGACCCTTATTTGGTGCAAGTGACCCTTACTTGAGAGGTCCTAGTAAGACAAAATTTAAGCACATGTTATTTCTGAATAAGTCCCTTACAATATATGACGTAAATGTACCTAAAATTAGCTTCACACTATAATTAGTCAATATAACACGCATTTTATAGGCGACACTGATCATAACGACAGCTGCCAAGGTCAGATTTGTCAGTGTGATATGCAATTCGCCAATCGTCTTCGAATTATTCACGACAAATACTCTCCAAATTTTCATAAAGATGGTGGCTTCAACCGGTCAAAGAAGTGTCAATCAACCGGTCACAAGTCAACTGAAAACAGCGAAAAACCCGAAAAAGAACCCACAATAGCGAAAGCGCGGCCTCAAGTAAAAACCGAATGCTGTGGAACCGGTATTGGCCGGTCGCCCTTTAAGTCTGATCGTTCTGAGTGCTGTGCAGACGGCCGAATCGCGCTCATTGGCGAATGCTAAAAAGTGTCTATCTTTTCTCAACGTTAATTTATACATATATACATATTATATGTAACATATATATAATTACCCCTATGCCGTTGTCCGATGAATATTCTTACTCGTACTTTTATCCGGTCAAAATTGCTACGATAAATTTCTTGCTACACCGGCGTAACAAAATCATGAAAAGAAACAAACCAACAAAAACTGTGATTTTTGGAAATTTAACGCAAATAATTGGATTTAAAAAACTCGTACATGTAGTATTTAACTCATATCGTGCGTCGTAGGTGTTTTTGAAAATTTAATGTCAGTTAAAATTATTCAGGAAAAATTGTTTTTTTCAAAAATCATTTTTGGAAAAAATATTCATTTTCAAAATTACATTTATTGGGAAAACTAGACTATGAATTTTAAAATCGAATTTATCACGTGACTTGAGCCAAAACTAGATTAAGCCACTTTTTTAATTTATGTCGAATGGCTTTCGAAAAAAATTTCCAAACAAAAAATTGGTGAGCATGATGTTTTTTCTCTAACACTGTTATGCGGGCGGAATAACATAGGTTTAGAAGCGTTGACCGGATAACGGCGCTTCGGTGTATATATTTTTATTCGTGAACAAGCACGAACAAAATGAAACCTGTTAATTTATTAAAAAGAGTTATTAATATCAAGAGGAAGAAAGAAGTGAACTTCTACCTCTCTGTAAATTTTTCAATTAGCTGTTTGACAACAATAATGCGCTTTGAACAAACGCTCATAACACTACTGGATATATTGGTAGAAACCGAAGATAGAGAACACGGAAATCGGAAAGAATCGGTGACAACTACCTGATAGCTTTCGAAATCAATCATCATCGTCGAGTTTCTTTAAAATGTACAGATGAAACGCAATAAATTCATAAACAAGTTAATCATACTGTTAAAATCAAAACGCGGCAAAGCCAAGCTTTCTCATTGGCTTGGCTTTGTTTTATTTTTTCAACAATTCTTGACTTGATCTTGTCTTGACATATTATCATCTCCAAAATTTTGACTTGGCTTGTTTATTGCATTTCTCCTCTTTGCTTGGATTTGCGTTTTAAAACAAATTAAGCTACAGTGTATGTGTCAAAATCCGTTCGTGCCAAGCCACATTTAGAAAGTGCCATACATATTGTCCGCTTATGAGTCATAGCTTGTCTACGGGGCGAGATCTGGATTCGCTAACTTTCTCCTATAATCTTCAAAAGTAATGAACTTTTAGGAACCAATTAAGTTTCGGACGGAGAACCCGTTTTGTGCAGTTTTTTTAGCAAACCGGTTTCACCGGTATTTATCGGTAATAGACGGTCTAGTAATAAAAAATCCCGGTTCCAACATGTTATAGGGGTATTTTAGGCTGGAAAACACAAATATGATGTCCTTTTTCATATTTAACCGATTTTTTACCAATAATTAACGATTTTAGGGAAAATCTACCCAAAAGAGGAAGGATATACAACCGAGCATATTTTTATTGTCCTAAAAGTAAATGCTCCTGCCAACCCAACTTTTTGTACAGACCAATGATTGGTCACCAATCAACTAAATACAGGTTTTCTTAACCAGAAAGTTTTAAAATATTTATTAAATTTGCTGACAAATTTAAAAACTCAAGTTTTTGTTGGTAATTGTGTAATAGTCGTCTGCCATGGGATGTATCATACTTTTGTGATACACATCATCGTTAGTATTGCGGTCTATATAGTGTTTCTTCATTTCCCTATTCATTTAACTCTGTAGACTTATCGGGCCACTTTTCTCCCACCTTTTCTCCTACCTGGTAGATTTTACTTTTTGCACACTAACTTAACTAGAAACAAACTTGAAAAATTTAAGAAACAAAAACGACCCGATAACAATACGCGCCGGAAGAGTGACACGGTAAATGCACAAAAAGTATAAATAAACAACCTAACCAGTTATCCTAACAACTGTTCTGTTGAAAAAGTGTTAAGATAACTGAATTTTGTTAAGATAATTGAGAAGAGCATTTGGTAAAATAATTGGAAATCGCGATACGTTTTGGTCCAGGTGTTAAAATAACCCAATTTTAATAAGATAACTGGTTAGGGGTGTAAGTTAAGTATATTCCGAGTACCTTACATATCAATAAAAACGTACATATCATTAAAAACGTAGTGAAACTTTTTTTCAAAATGTACAAAAAACACCACCTTTGTCAAAATTGCACATCCCAAAATCAATCTCGGTTCCCTCTTCTTTTTTTACATGTTCTTTTATTTGACTGGAGCGGTGCTTAATGAATTTACAGTAGGCCTGATATAGAAAACAAAAATTTACACTTACACTAACTTGGTGCTTGAAGTACTTTGTCAAACTGTTAATGCAAAATTCTATAAATCCAACCAAAGTGGCAAATGAAATTCCAAGAAATAAACCAAAACTAAATTGCGCAACTATATAAAATGTAATAAGAAGCGCGAAATTATTTGTGTTTGAACTCACAAAAGATTATTGCGGTACTAACGCATCTTTTGGTACTGAAGCTTCTTTTGGTACTGGCGCATCGGTACCAAAAGAATCATTGGCACCTAAACAATCTTTAGTACCAAAAGAGGCATTGGTACCAAAAGAAGCTTTCAGACTGTACCAACTGAAGCTTTGGTAGCAAAAGAGGCGCCTCTTCACGATGCCTCAAACGATTAGATGAAGTGAATTATAATTATATAAAACTCTATATTGGCTGGATCAAATCGATTTGGTAATAAAATTATATGAAAATACCTGCCACCAACGTCTGAAATAAATCTCTCGAATGGGTATTCGGGTGTTTCAATACGAAATTGTCCAATAGTGTCCATTGTTATCAAGATAGATGCTATACCAATTTTGGTTGACTAAATAATTATAATTTGACATATTTTTTTGAACTGGAACTGGGTATTAAAATGCGGCTCTTATGGGCTTATCACTTTTATGATAAAAAAAACGGCCGTTATGGGATAAATGACCGTTATGGTCCATAACTTATGGAACTGAGGACTGTTCTGTAATTTTTTATATTTTTTTTTGTTTTTATACTTCATTTGAGTCTTGAGCTGCAGAATCCGTCCACTTATGACCATATTGAATCTGCTGCGCCAATGGCTCCGTTTTCTCACAATCTTTTTCGCAATTGCAAGCTAATCGAGCCGTTTGATTAAACTCGAGTAATCGTTTTTTGATACAGATTATATGGTCGTATATTGAACAATCTCGATACTTTGTGCGGTCAATCGTATCCGGGAAAAACGGAGCTATGCAGTTGCAATAACGCAGAGTCAAATTCACTATAAATGATTTCAATTGACGATATTGGTTATTACGATACACCAGTTGCGCCGTTATCTTTCAAAACTAAATTGAAATAAAACGATAATATTTTCAAAACTTTTTTGGTTAACTCTTATTTTTTATATCAAAAATATGATCTCTTTGGAGGCCTTATGAGACATTTATCATGGAATCCGTTGAACTTGGCGAAAACTGGATTAGACAAATAAAATCCACTTTTTGATTTTGAGTACAGCTGTATACAGTGACAATGATATTTTTTCGACTCTTTTTTTCCAACCACCGCTTATTTTTCTCTCTTACCTTTACATTCGAAAATGCAATGTTCAGTTGTATATCGTGCAAAGTAAGCAAGGGGACGGCCATTTGTGCAGGGTGTGTATGGACTCCCCAGGATTCTGGTACTTACACGCTGGAGTTTAACTATGGGAATACTGAGCTGACGTTTAAAAAACAAATTGCAAAAATGTGAATGATAACGACGGAGTGTGTAGGCGCTTTTAAAAAGTAAAAGAATCGATAAGAAACATGGGAAATTGTCTTGAATGTGTGAGAATGTTTAGGCCATATTGTTAGGAAATTATTCTCAATAAAACAAATAACGGGCGAAACTGGAAAATTTAACGCAGTGAAACTTAAAGGTGCACCTACCAACTTACCGTAGGTAGATTACCGTAAGGTAGATTACCGTGAGGTACCAACTTACCGTAAGGTAGATTATATGCTGTATACATAGTTTTTAAACGATTTACTTTTTGATGTGACTTGCAAACTTTTCCGAAAATCGAGAACTTCTTGATTTGCATCACTGTAATACATTGTCAGTCCATCAAGAAAATGCGTCCAACCGGCGCTCCAATCTGATTCCGTGTACGCCAAAACGATATTTAAGCTTATGTATATATATATTTAATCAGGCAGGGCACTTACCGTAGGAGATGTAAATTATATCATACGTTACGTATACGTATATTCACCTATTACTTCCATTTGGTGCAAAATACTTGCATGCGCCTTCCTGATATAAACGGGTAGTCGATATTAGGGATGTCACTCAATCCTCGTAGTTTTAAGTCTTTTATTTCATTGTTTTCATTTCATTATTTGTACATTTAAATGCATTGTACATGTATGTATGTATTAATATGTATTGTTTGTATGTAAAAAAAATAACGAATTTACGATAAATACAGCTGTTTAGACCAACTCAGTGCGTCGTACGGTGTGTCTACCGTGCTTTAACAGATATTATTGAGTACAATGTCCAATAAAGAACATTAAAACTGCATTTCAAATGAATATAGGGTCATCAAAAATCCATTAGGGTTCCTAAAAAATCAAAAAGCGAAGCAAAAATGCAACCCTGCTCCATTTCGTGTTGCATTCGACTGCACCAGCACGACAGGCCAGGATTGTAAACGAAGATGCTTTGATATGATTAATACAAATACTAAGAAACTACAAAATAGCGAAAATAATAATTTGTGAGTTCCGAATCATACGTGTCAGTTTAGGCTATAGGCTATAGGCGGTCTTGTATGTGTTAAACCATCGAAACAGTTATTAATCGAGCCTGTTGCGTGGTACAGGTCAAACATTGTTGTTGACTTCAGATCTTCCAAATATTGCAAAACGGCAATGTAATAGTTCACTCTCTGTCGACCTTCAATATTTCAGTTAGTCTAGAACACGGAATTCGTGATATTACTTATTGAATTTTGTGATCATCTTGTTTTTAGAGTGATGTGTGAGTAAAACTGGCCTCTTACCAAATGTTCTTTCTATTCGTTCAGTCACTTGCGAGAGATTGTATCCACTTGATAGAAGCGTCTTTGTGATGAAATATAAGATATATCTTAAAAATACAATACATTAACAATCTTTCTAGATACATTCGAAATTTTTTACGACTTTCCAGGGCCTTTAGACAAACTTCTAGTACTCCAAAAATATTTTTATACACTTTTTTGGGATCCCCGAATGCAGCTCTATAAGCACTGCCCTTTTTTTCATTTTTGCCGCCAGTTCCACCATCAGTTTAGCCATTTGTTCATACCGTCTTAAAAATTCGTTTAAGATCTTATATCCTACTGAGTTTCAAATAGAAAGGTTTCGTTAATAGTCTCCCCGTTGTACAACAGTCCAACCAAACCGCCAAACTGTGGAAAATGACGTTCGACACTTTCCTTGGAATGGAGAGAATTCTAACATGGGTTACCAAAATATCAGAACTGTTGGAAAACTGTTAGTGCAAAAATTGAGCTGCAGATATATGTAAATGGTTTTATGTCATCGTTGCGCCCATATCTTTACAGCCCATATCTTGACAGATGTTTCTGCCTATTAATTACGATTGGATTTTCATTTTTAGGTTAACCCGCCAAACAAAGCACAATATGCGGGAACTGAACCTCATGTTCTTCGTCGATGTAAATTTTTATATTTGAGGGATAAGTCCGATAAAGCGTCAGGCACTGCATTAAAATTACTGAGGACCCTAATATACCCAATCCCATAATTGACATCCAAAGTAATCGCCGAAAAGTGCTACTTTTTCAATGGCCAACTATCCTGATAGTGTTATTTATCAAGAACCAAATTTGTTTTTTCCATTTTGTATTTTATTTTCCCATCCATAGTAAAACAGGGGTCCTAAATATCGGACATGTCCCATATGATACTGCCCAGAAGTAAAGTAAGATACAGGTTGTATTTAAAAACGCGAACCTTATTTCGACACTTATTTGAAATTTTTTGGTCGTTTCAAGTTCAGTTGATTTTTAGTTGTGCCACTTTCCTTTTTGACATAACATATCCAGATCCATGTGGTCAATTTTTATGGTTACAAAAAATAGTTATAAATATTTTACGGCTCACTTTAACCATCAAATTTTAAGTCTGAACTCATATATCGTAGTGATTTTCAAATGTGAAAATATAAATAATGTTACCACTTTTTGGTAACGTTGCTCGACAGCGCTTCTGAGGCCTATGTGGCCGGTCATTGGTCATTTTTTGAGCTATTTCCTTCTTCGAGCTTTAGAATTCAGAGCATTCCTTTCTTTAAGCTTCATTGAGCTATAAAAAGGACCAATGACAGGCCACTTAGACCTCAGACGAGCTGTCAAGCAACGTTACCAAAAAGTGGTAACGTTATTTTTTTCGCGTTTGAAAATCACTGCGATATTAAAAATACGAGTGGACAAACGACCACTCTGGTAAGTGATAAATAATAATAGTTTTCAATCTCGAATAAATGTAAGGATTTTTATTTTGTAATCAATGTCCAACATGAGCACTAAATTCCTCGAAGTGCTCTTGTATGTGGCCAGATAAAGTAGGAATTTTTGGTTCATAGTTCATTATACTAAAAACAATGCTTTTTTACTGAAGTGAGAGGCATCAAATGTTAGATTTTTATACCGGGAAGATAATCGATCGACGGTTATTACATTACTTGCAAAGGATATTTGAACTCACTCTTGAAGACAATAAACGATTTTAAGTTTTTATCGAATTTAACTTAATAAATTAAATAATTATTTAATTGACATTCACGTATCGACGATATGGTTTCGTTGGGAGCGTCCCGATTGCTCCTGCAGTCTCTCTCTTTTCTGAGCGCACCAGTGGGCGACGCAAAAATAAAATAAAAACGAGCAATTCGATGGTCTTGAATCGAATGAGCATACTCTCGAAAGCTCTCCGACCACCCTTGGACACTTTTTGGTCTATTTGACCACAAAACCACAAATTCACAAACGGTTAACCGGATGCCGTACGGGGTTTATTTTGTACAGGCTGATGGGCCGTTTACTACTAAACAATTTTGGAAAAATATGACAGAAAAAAAAATGTGCGTGAAAACTATTAATTGCAAATAACGTCTATTTTGAGGTTTCCTAGCTCCAATAACTGACTAATTAATACTCATTACGGAAACAAAATTTTTATTTTTATTTGTTCTCCGACTTTGTAATCGATTACTCTATGTTAGTTTTCACTGCCGTTACATTAAATAGAATGAGACACCATAAAAAACGCATTTCATATGCCCGGACGGACAAAATTCCGTCATATGTGTTTGAAGGTTAAAACACAATTTTAACATGGTGGCTACAGCTAGATTTTTGCAGTTTGTCTTAGAATTTGTTGGTGATTTTTTGGTACAAAAAACGGAGAAAATTTTTGTGAAATTGCGTTTTGTTATATTTTCACATTTGACGTTTAAAGTGTTTCAGCTTGAAACTTTCAAGTGATTTTTATGAAATTTTTTTACAGTTTTTTTGTGATTTTGTTCTGAATGCGTTAATGCCTGCAAAACTCGTTATCGAGCCAGATTATGAAATACATCCCTTACGCTGTTATGCTGTCCTATTTTATTTTAGGTTTCTCCGTTCGCTTCTTCATCTTGTCACGAGCAATGTCTCTCTTGATGTGCAAGTTTTTCGGAAATCGAAAATGCACATCGAGAGACCCCTGATTGTATAAAAGACAAAAACAAATTAATTTTGAAACATGTTATACATTACTTTTGTAGAGCTTTTCGTTTCAAATTGTAGTGTTTCGGAGAACAGGTTTTTGGAAAAAAAAATTTTAGTAGATTGCATAAATTAGACCACATATGCATTAGAACTTCCCCGGAAAACGTTTTTTCTAAAAACGTTAGCTCCAAAAGACTGTGGTGTCCTAAATAGGGAGTTAATCAAGCGATATCTCTTTATTGTTACATACAGTATAGATTCATACTGATTATGAACTAAAGCGGTAAAATGACAAAAAAAAATGTGAAATTGAACTTCAAGAAGAAACAGTAAGTGGCTCATTGACGACATGGATTATACAAGGCAAAAGTGATTCGCGAGAAGACCTCCTGTATTGGTGCTCCTTGACATAACGTAAGAGCTAAAAATGTAACTCAGCTTCTGTAAGTCAACGTCGGGGCTTGGCAAAATCATTCATTTTTTTAAGTTTAACTGCACAGGGTGCTCGATTAAGCGGCCACAAAAATTTCTCAAAAAGTGGCCGGTCAGGAAAATTGCCAAAAATCGTAACTGGCCGGTTAAGAGCGCACCTTGTAGGCATTATTTCTCAAACAAATTTGGCCTGTTGAAATCGCACCTTCTGTATTTGAATTTAAGCGATTAAACAAAACATTTAACAAAACGTTTGACCACAAATTTTGTTAAATTACTAAAACAATAAGCAACTCTTGTATCGACCATGTATTTCGAATCGATATTTTTTTGTTTTATTTTCAATTTCGCGAATTTTACTTTTTATGATTTTTAAACTTTTTTCGCGAACTCATTGACACTTTTTAACGTTTCCAAGTTAGAGATTTGGTTGTTTGCGAGTTTTCCCTTGTTAGCGTTTTAGTATTATTATTAAAGTATTGCACGGGCAATGGAAGCTATAAGTTATAGTCTATAACCCCTAAAGACAGTTTGTGTTACACGAAGGTAGAAAAAACGTTTTTTGTTCAATGATAGTTGTGATCAAATGATACAACCGTCAAAATCAACATACAATAATCAATTGTGTAGCCCTCACAAATAAATAATCGCGGGAGTTTTAGATATCCACAAACAGAGTAACAAAAGACATTGCAGCAATAGCTAATCAACTGTAATTAAGTTAATCATAAATTTTCTCTTGATAATAATATTAAGTTTGAATTTCAACGTTAAAACTAATTTTCCTCATATTTTTTTACAAAATCGAAGCCCTGTAGTCAAGCTTGATATAGCCAAAAAACTAAGGAGGTCCCCGTCGTACATTTCTACATTGCTTTTTAAAAGGTAGTTTTATTTTTTTTCCAATTTTGACCCCTATGATTTAAAGGGAGGAATTTGTCGCAATGAAAATTTTTGCCCGGTGTAACATGCTAAAGCAGTTTTGCAAACTTTTAAAGTGATTTGAAGACCCGCAACTTTTTTTTTGCGGGCACCCTAAATCCGTTCCTAAAAAAACACGCAAATGTTTTTGTACCTAGCCCCGACTCAGTTGTTGAATAATTGTAAACATTTGAGAAAATTCTTACGTTGTGGTTGCGATCGAAATTTATCCGGCTCAAGTTCGTCAATAAACCTCTTCGGACAGTGTGTTTTATAACTTTGAGCAAAGCTCACTTTTTTCTTTTGCTTTTTACAGATTGTTATCGAGACTTCTTCTGAGTTTGTTGTCGAAAATGTGGATTTTACAGAAATGCCGGAGTCATTGCTCTCGCATCGTTTCCCCAAGTTAATAGTGCTAGCAATAATGCGAGTTGGGAATATTGGTAGATTTGATTCGTTTGTATATTCTGTTCGTATTATTATCAATAAATTTTAGCTTTACAGCGAGTTAGCCGGAAAGCGCAAAAAGATTACACATAAAAAATGGTGTCAGAGCTTTTCGTCCAAAACATTTTCCTCCAAAATGTTTTTCGTCCGAACTTTTTTTTCACAAAAAATCAGTTGGAAATGTATTTCGAGAAAACGTATTTTGGACGAAAAATTTTTTTGGCCAAAAGTATTTGGGCGAAAAAATTGTTAGGCGAAAAAATTGTGTACGAAAAATGCCAATTTGGACGAAAAGTAACAAAGACGAAAAACTTTGGCACCATAAAAAATATCAAATTTATTTTTGTGGATTTTACATTTGGCCAGATAAGCGGAAATGAGCGGTACAGTGTAGCAAATATACATTACTAAATAATGTGGACGAAACTTCTGCCGTAGAGGGCGCCCTAAGATTGGTTTTATTTCTTCCTTGACAAAAGAAAGGAGGTTATTTTAATTGAACACTGATTTTCCAACATGTTAATAAAATTCTGTAGCTCCTTAATTATTCCTTAATTGAAATTAACCAGTATTGCTCGATAAGAAGTACTTAACCGCATGTTAAAACTGAGTTCCTCCGTGACCTGTATTTGTCCACGTTTTGGCTGAGGTATATTATACACATGAAATACAAAGAATGTGCCGGTTAACGGCTTTTGATCGGTTAAGGCGCATCGAGTGTAGAAGTTTGTATGGTTTGATTTTTTTTTGTTAAATTACATCTATTTATCTCTGTACCATTATCAAAATATGAAATATTTATGTTTTATGTTTAACTCTCAGGGGGAAGGAGTTTTTGGAACCCGTAGGGGGGAAATGTGTGTAAATAAACACGCACTTAAAAATTCACAATAATTCAAAAAAACTGGTAAAGCCTGACGATTCAGAAATTGATTGGAGCCACCAGGACCCCTAGAGAGCTGTTTGAAATCTCCAACCTACGCAAAAACACCGTTAATCGAATTTTCTCGAAAAGTTGAGGGGGGTCAGCAATACCCGTTTTGCCCTACGGGGCCTCCAAATGCCTTAAATTGACGAAAAAACAAGTTGCGTGTCTATATACACGCACTTCCCCGTGGGAGTTAACCTTCGAACACATATATTGAAAAGTTCCACAACTACTGAATGATGAACACGGTATGCTGCATACCGGTATGCACACCGGTATGTATCTTTCTATTTTATTAGTAAGTACTATTTTATAAGTAAAATACTGATATTTTATAATACGATCCTGTGCATTGATTGACTAATAATTCTTCATCATCTGAACTGCTATCATAGTATTCATTCTGGGCAGGTTTTCGCCATTTCCAAGGCCTTAAACACTTTGCTTTTGTTTGAACGTCTTTGTAGCTTTTTAGTAGTCGTTTCTTTTGTTGGAATTTGATGATTTTTTGTTACTTAATTATTTCAATATACCGTACGTTAGTGAGTCTTATATTTTAGTTACCCTGTGCGTACGTGTAAGTCTTTTAAAATGTTAAAGTATAAAATCTGAAGTAAGCTTAAATTCCCTTACTAGTACCGGCCTGTACCCGGTATACCACTCAAATAGTTATGAAATTTTCAATATAGATTGAATATTCATTTTTTCAAATTAAACAACTCTACGGAGGATTAATCATATATAAGTTATATAATATAACAGATGTATTTTGTATTAAGATGTATGATCTAACCTACACGTTTTGATTCACATCATGCCTCCCCCACAGACTTTTTAACAAAAAATGAACATTCTATCCATGTTCAGAAAGTCGTCACTTTTTGGTATATTAACAGGTAAACAAAAAAAAATCAATGTTAATGAATGACACTAAATTCAATTAGGTTAACAGGAAAAACTTTTTCACCTACGACATTCCTGTCTGACAATTCCGTTTACGCCTACGTAGTTATTGCGCAATTGTTTTCATAATTTTACTTTCCGCCTACGCCCTGCGCAATTATGTTGCCGTTTTTTAAATACTTCGGCAACATACCTGCGCAGGGGGTTAGTTGATCCCAAGTCACACATTACTCTGAACAACAAATTAGTATTCTATTTTAAGTTTTTAAGCCTTTTTAAGCTCATTTTTTACTTTTTTTTAAGTTTACTTTTTAATTTCACCAATTCCTTCTTTTGTCTGTTAATTTTCTCTGTCTCGTCCATATTTTCAATACTAAATTTCTCTGGGGCAAAAAAGGCAGCAAACAAATATTTTTTTTTACTGATTCATAGGCCCGACTAAGGCTGTGATTTATTACAAAATTTCAAGGGGCCATACTTGCGTTGTTTGTATGGCTGTTGTAATCGGTTAAACTGATGTCATCACGCGCTGTGACCCGTCTGCACAAAAAGTGACTACCGAGATGCCAACCGCAATTAAGCCAACATTCTATGACCAAGAGGCAAGGTTTGTGTTGTTTAACACCGATTCGTGCGTATAATGTTGCGGTAAATTATCAAACTACATTACGTTTAAGTGAATTTGAAGTAATAGAGCAAACAGACGCACTATTTTAGATAAAACCAAAAAAAGAAATAGCCCGAATGAAAAAATAAAATAAAACGGATAATCACCGACGACTAGCCTGGTAATTGATTTTGCACGATTTGGGTAGTCGCGTTTGAACGCTGCATGGCAGCCATATTGACCTAAGAATGCTGAGTTTCTATTTTCAGCATGTTCTGTGAACTATAGTCATTACTAGTTCAACAGGAGGGGGTAAAACTCGCGGACATTAAAATAAAAATAAATCATCGAATTGTCCGCTGACATGACCGCAAATAGATATTTCAAGGCAAATTTTTTATGAAATTGCCGTTTTAGGTCCTTTATCTTAACCAAAATATAAAGTAAAGTTGGTGTGGTAACGAGTTGACACTTTGGTTTCCGATTTGTTCGTCAAAAATTGTCAACTCGTTCGATTTTGTCAGTTCGTTCCGTTTAACGTATAAGTAATACTTATATATATACTATAGTATATCCAAAAAACTTTCCCGGTTTCACCTACCTGCCGAAAACGTCTGTGACAGTTTTAAAGCCATTTGACGAATTTTAAAGCATAAAACCGGGCCAATTTCTTTGATTTTTGTCGAAATTCTCAAAAATAGCCGGTAAATTTTNTAGACACCGATAAATGATAAGAAAAAATATTCTCTTTTTTTTTGGCATTTTATCTCTTATTTCTCTGTTTATAAGCTAATTCGCGGATTTTTGCGCTTAGAAATTTGAACCATTCTAGAACGGGCCCCGTAGGTGCAGTTATCTTTCCGCACTTAGTAATTCCAGACAAACCGCCTACACACTTTGCACTTATCTTCCCGACGGTGCAGTTATCTTTCCGCTTTTTGAAAAATTTGGTGGAAAGATAACTGCGCAGGGGGTGTATAGTATCAGCCACTCCCAAAAATTCCCGAAAAGTGTCACTTCGTTCCGAACTGTCAACTTGTTACGTGTCAACTCGTTACCACACCAACTGTACATGGAAAAGGGTTACAAACTGTGTTATGGGTGTGGAACCTATTATGTTTTTCCCTCGTAATAGGGCCCTATAGTGAGATTAGAATAATTCTATAATATGAATGTGTAGTTTGAACAATTTTGGGCTTACCGTACCCAGTATATACAGTAGTTTCCGGTGAATCAGGCAATTTCATTTGCATACACCAAGCTGCATTTACTGTACGGTGAAAGGTGTTTTAAAAATGTGTGTTAATTTTTCTAAGATGACATCGTCGTTTCGCACAGAAAGAAGAAGAAAAATTAACAAACATTTTTAAAACACCTTTCACCACACAGTAGCTGTTATGATTATTACCATATGCTGACGATTAAGAATTGATGTTATTAGATTTCAGGGTGCTAACCAATTAAGCCTCAGCTGTAACAAACATATGGGCCACAAGACGGCGTCTATGCTAAAGTGTATCTTATAAACAAATATGACTAGTATGCAAAATATTATCGAGAAATAACAGTGAAAAAAATATAAAATACTGACAAGTGAAAATGAGTATTCCTGTGTTTCCTGTGTTGGTCGCGCATCATGCCCTAAGAAACGCTCTTAGACATTGCTACCCGGAAGCTGAACAAAATGGTCATTTTTACTTTTCCACAATTTTGGAAAAACGTGAAAAGATAGCAAAGGCAATCCGAAAATTCATAGCGGAACCGACACCGGTAAAACTGCTTCTACATCATATGAGTTGGTTATACAGACTATGGACTTATCTTGAAATGGGCCGTTTTCCATTTGCCTCAGTAACCGAACGAGTAACGTGGGCACCAAAACAGTCAACAAAAAAATTAATGCCATTCAAGCTGGTGTCCTTTCCGGAAAATGAACTACCTCAAGATTTTTTCGACGAATTTAGCATGGTGGAGATAAAAATCAATTGCTTGAAGAACAAAAAAGAAAAATGGATGGCGGAAGTGGTCAAGTGGCGTGATGAGCATAAAACGCACCCGGACTACCATTCAAATATTCATACCCAGGAGGTCAAATACAAAAGATTTTGCGAAATATTTGAAATGAAAAATCAGTCACTTCTGAAAATTAGGGAACGCCTGGTACTGGTAATTCCCAAAAATCGGCGCATCCCAAAACTGTCGCACACTCAAAAACGGCCAGCTGAAGATGGCTCAGACTCGGAAGCGAAGATGATCAAACATGAGTAAACGTAAATATAATTCTGCAAGATGAATTTTCGTCAGTTATTTATGAAATTTTACATTTTTTCACCAATACTACTGGTTTAGTCTCATGAAAATCGGCTGCGCGTTTCTAGTATACCGTGTCGGCATATTTTGAAATGATATTGGCCAATAGGCGCAACCGATTGCAAAAAAAAAAAGAAAATTTCTCTATTCTAGAAACGTTCAGCCGATTTTCATGAGGCTAAACCTGTATAATAAATTCTCTCTAAGCCATATATGATATATCGTCCTGATTTGAAAACGCGAAAAAATTTTTTTACCGCAAATGCATATTTCTCTTTAAGTGCGACACTTAAAAGGGGGAAGACTGTAATACAAAAATATTTCAAAATAATAAAATCGCCTTTCGGTGATTGGTCGAGCGCGCTCGAAAAAAACCAATGACAGGCCACATAGGCCTCAGACGCGCTGTCAAGCAACGTTACCAAAAGTTGGTAACATTATTTATTTTTTCGCGTTTAAAAATCACTGCGATATGGGAGTTTGTTTACATGCCTGCTATCTGTAAACATGTACTCGAAGGTAGAGCATACAAATTTCCAGTGTTACGCTACAAGATTTGTTTCCAAAATTTTTGACTGTACTGGTAGAAGCTCTACCGTAAAGCGGATGACATATACCCGCAACTTTCCGGAAAATAGGTTAATTACCTATTTTTGGATTATCCAAATGTTCCACCCAAGCAAACATTTGCGTGGTGGAAAATTTGAATTTCAAAATTCAAATAATCCACCGTAGTTATGAATCATATCATATCATAACTTATGATGTCACTTAATCCGAATAAAGTTGGAAAGACCGTATATTTTTTAATAATGATTTTTAATGATTTTCTCTGTGGTACACTTATTTATACAACACCCAGCGGGAGTTAAGCAAAAACCATCAAGTAAAACACTATCATATGGTCGAGCGCACTCCTTAGAGTTAAGCGAACACAAAATCACATTAACTTGATATAAATTTTATTTCTAAAAGTGTTGCTAAGGGATATTTTTTATCATTTTTCACTTTACTTGTTTTTAAACGATACAGAACTATAAATCCCCGTGACATTCAGACTGTGTTGTTTCTGGTGAGTAAGCTGGATTGATCGTACCGGTTTCAAGTGGCCGGTTTTCATGTGGCAATGTTGCATACTCGTCCTTTATATCACGAACGGTAGACCGGAATCCTTTTTATCGATTTAGCTTTTTTAGTTTGTTTTTTAACTCTCAGGGGGACGGAGTTTTTTAGAACCCGTAGGGGGAAAATGTGTGTAAATAAACACGCACTTAAAAAATTCACAATAATTCAAAAAACTGGTAAAGCCAAGCTGTAGAGCTCGTCAAACTACGTCGATCTGACTATTCAGAAATGGATTTGGGCCATCAGGGCCCCCTAGAGAGCTGTTTGAAATCTCCAACCTGCGCAAAAAACACCGTCAATCGAATTTTCTCGAAAAGTTGAGGGGGGTCAGTAATACCCGTTTTGCCCAACGGGGCCTTAAATCGACGAAAAAACAAGTTGCGTGTCTATATATACGCACTTCCCCTTGGCAGTTAACAAATCCGTGATTACTTAGCATCTCATAAGTATAATATGTTTCAGGTTCTCTAAATCGAATCCTAACTGTTGTGAATCAGTTACAGTGTATGAGCCCGTTGAGAGTAAATTTAATCTTTTCTGATCTTTCAAGTGATGTTCTAATTTTGATGTAAGTAAAAGAACTATTTTTACGAAAGAACAACGTTCCGAGCCAATTTTCCATCACAAAACGGAACAGCACAGTCATAAAGAACGTTTTTGAACACAAATTTTGAACGGTTAGTTCTTTTCTGTTCTGCAAAAAAAAAAAGTTTGACCATGAAAAATTTCTTGAAAAACTAGCTTTGACTCATGACATCATAACACGTAGGATGGGCCGCGGAGCCGGGCAAGTTGGTTCCTTGATACATTGAACCAGGAACATGTGAATAACATCCAGTTGGGCTCGTGCTTCTTGGAAATGAGTCTTTGTCTGTTTCTTCTGGGTTTTCACACCAAATTCAAATACAGTTATGTACGTACAGTTATGGAAGCCAAATTGTAACACTTAGACTCCCAAAAACTGTTACGATATGAATAATTTGTTACGATATTGTGAAAATTCCAATTCATTATTGTTTTGTGATAGCCTATGTACACTATATATATACGTTGTATACAGCATGCTGTATGCAGCAGTGTTACGATTTTTATGCGTTTTTATTCTCAAAAAAGACGATGCGTAACAATTATTTTTTGAGCCAAATTTTTTTTTTGTAATTACGAGCGTTGACCCACCCGTTGGGTGGACTTAGAGAATTAAAATTTAGTCAGGTTATGAAAACCATCCTCGAGTAATAATTGGCGTACAGCATCTGAGAAGACTTACTATGGCGACGATGAGTATAGTTGCAC
>SCLG01000323.1:114116-127061 GCA_004367875.1 Oikopleura albicans | reverse complement strand
GGTGGACTTAGAGAATTAAAATTTAGTCAGGTTATGAAAACCATCCTCGAGTAATAATTGGCGTACAGCATCTGAGAAGACTTACTATGGCGACGATTAGTATAGTTGCACTAAATGATATTTTATCTGGCTAAACGTTTTTTATAATTTTCGAGATAATAATTTAATTTTGTTTTATCATAATAAATAATACAAGGGACGAGACGCACGGATTGAATTTTTGATATTTCATATATGTCACCACCTTTGAAGCTCCGGAAGTTCCAAGATTTTGCCAATTTTTGGCATTTTTTGATTTTTCCTCAATATTTTTCGATGTGATTACTTTTCAGAAAAATGAAATCCGTACCTCGGTTCAGTTTTTAAATACAAAATATTTAATCCTAAAACAAAATTAATATTTGGAAAAAAGTAGGACTAGATATCTAGGTCGTTTTCGATTTTGTCAAGTTCATGACAATGTTGGGTATGCTAGGGCCAGCATAGTGCCTCAAATACCATAACACGATGCGTAAAACGATTTTTTATTAACAACAAAATAGTATGTTTAATTCTGTATAGCGTTTTCTTGGACACGTCTTTTTGTTAACAAAGGGTATGTACGCCCCTTAAACAGACTGTTACTGTACAGTACGGTAATGTACGGTATCATAACTACTAGTACAGCAACTGCACTGTAGGACAACAGAGGACGGAAATAGAATTAAAGAAAGCAGACTTACCCACATATAACAATGAGAACTTGTAGTCCGAGAACTCCCCAAAAGTGATTGTTTTCTTTTATGTCTTCAATCATGCGTTCCTACAATTTATACATTGATACAATTTCTAAATGGTCGAGAAAATGTTATGTACTGAATACCAAATCTGTGAGTTTCTCGAAAAATGCAACTCAAGTTCCTAAAGCTGCGATTATTAGATATTATTACCTTCCAGTACATTTTTGAATCGGATGTGGCATTTTCCATTTGTTATACGGTATAACTTATACCGATTACACGTATCTCTTTGTCTTCAAATGAATACACTTAAAAATTCAAAAGTTCCGGATGAAATTATTATGTGGCAAGCCCGGCTTAAAATTATTTTTTTGCGTATCAAGCATAGATTTATTATCAGATATGCTGAAAAACGTCATTGATATTGATCGAAATGTTTGAGACTCGAGATAATTATTATCAAATTTAGTCCGTATAGTCGACAACATAAAAACGCACGCCTTGATAAAACCTTTATTTGTAACCAACAAAAATGTCTTTATTTCAACGGTTTGAATAATTTCGTGGGCCATACAGTGTGTCATAGTGGTCGAGTACCGCGCTTTTTCGAAATTACATGTTATGAAAGCTTAAAAACTAGAAAGCGCGGTACTCGACCACTATGACACACTGTATATTTTATATCACTCAAGAATCTTGAGTCAAGATCTCAAATTTAACTGTTTGAATTTCAAACTTTGAAACAGTTCGACGGTCGAACTTCAATCCGTGGAGTAGAAATTTGAAATAGAAAATATGAAATCAGGCACCCCGCCGTCGGCCCTATAGGCTGGAACCCAAAATGCACGTTGAAAAAAAAAAACTTCAAAAAGCCTTTCACATGTCTAGACAATGGATTTCATAAACTCACGATTCGATGGTCGTAACAATTTTTAAATAGGTCAGTGGACCAAAAGCTGGTCAGTATTTAAGTGATAAATTCTGAGCTAACCTATCAATTAGATTTATCTTTTAAAAGTGAACTTTGCGAGCATAAGATAAAAACATTTTTCAGGCGTTCAAGCAAAAATTAGCTGAATGGTGTCTAGGGCCGTAGGCGTTCATAAAGTACTGAATGTTTTAAAAAATTACTTGGGTTTTCCTGCGTATTTTGCGTAAGATTTTTTACCTTTGTTTGGAATATCCTAAAGTTAGAAAAATTCAACTTTGCCCCAGTTCCAGATTTTCCCAACTAATGATACACCCGTATTTTTAGACATTAGATGGGGGTATTCCATTGTTTGTACTATAAAAATCGATTTATCGGAAATTCACGAAAAAAACTATAAAAAATTTAAATATGTAAAGACAAGGCAAAATTGAATTATCCAATTTTCGGACATTCCAAACAGGGGTAAAAAAATCTTAGGGAAAAACCCAAGAAATTTATACAAAACAGTCAGTAGTTTGTGAACGAATACGGCCCTAGACAGAATTCAACTGATATATGTTTGCTCGTCCGAGAAATGTTTTTATGTTACGCTCGCAAACTTCACTTTAAAAACATACATCAAATTTATAGGTAAGGTCATCATTAATCACTTAAATACTGACCAGCTTTTGGTCAACTGACCTAGTTAAAAGTTGTTACGACCTAAAATCGTGAGTTTATTGGATCCATAGTCTAGTTTTTGGTCTAATCTGACAAACACGGAAAATGTTAACCTACAGGATCGGCATCTATAGTACATCCCCCTGTACAGTCTGTAAACTATAAACCTTGTAGTATAAGGGCTACTGCACGCCATGTGTAGATTCGAATCATTACATCAGAATTGGTTCGAATTCCATTGAATTTTGAAAAGAAAGGTAACAGGCTGTTTTGAATCCCTTTAAAGAAGGAATTAGCAGCTAATAGCAGAACTAATTTTTTTCGAAAACATAATCCACAAAATAAATTATCGGAATCTTCATTATTATTATTGGGGCCATGGATTTTTTTACCAACCGGGACCTCTTAATACCGAAAACAACATGTTAGCATCAAACAACACACATTTATTCTGAGAGTTAGATCATAATAATGCCCGACCACAATAAAGCCTGACCACAATAATGCCCATAATTATTCATAATTTATTGACACACACCATTCAATCTAAACATCAAACGATTTGAATAGCGACAATCACAGAGATCTGGTGCGCCATTGTGAACCGTATAAAATAACTCCGACTCTAAGAAGCTGTACTGAACTAGGTGGTTCATTCGATAATCTCTAAAAATGAAAATTACATTTTTGACAACAGTGATTGGTTCCTTTGCTCACGTTAGTTTCTGAATTTTATATGGAAATTTTTGGCCGTGAAATGTAATGAATTTGAAAAGCAGAATTTGCGTACCAAAGAAAATGTTAGACACCCCAAGCTTTTGTTTGACGGTCTTGAATGGTTAACAAGTTTGGAATGGTTAACAACATTAAGATTAACCCTCAGTAGACTGGCGTTTTAGATTTCCTTCTCCGTACAAGAGGTCGGCACTCGGGTATAACCCGAGTTTTTCATTCGACCTATTTTTTGTCTTAGGGTTCGACCCGAGTTTTTTTCGTGCAATACGGGTATCATTTTCTATTTTAGGAGTTTGGAGATTTTCCCACTGACAATGGCCAAGGCTCCCGGTGTCAACTAGAATCATATTGTAGATGGTGGTGTAGGTGGAGTTGGTGCACTGGCTTCTGTATGGATGGAGTTACATATAACACGCCGGTCACCGTAAACGGAATAACGTATGAAAACTTGGGCAACTTTTGTGATGATGCGCCGTTTGACTTGCGCGGAATACGTGAAACCGACCGAGTAGCTCATCCGACCGATTTGGACGTGTCTTATGACTTGATTACTATGGTAAATGATGAACTAGGAAATTTTGACTACTTTTGAACTAAATTTTAGTACACTACCGTATGTCGACGCTTAGATTGATGTGGTGGGGCCAAAATAACGTTGAGCATAATCCGAAAATTGTCAAACACCCGTAAATCTTAGCATCGACACACGGTGGGTTTTATAAACACGTGCAGAAGTTGCTCTTGGAAAGGGACCCAACTAGCGAAAGTGACACGATAACCGCGCATGGCGTTTGGTATTATCATAAATTTGTTTACAGTTAAGTTAACATGCGACCGAATGAAACATAAAGTCAGTCATATACAGTATACACCCAGTTAACAGATAGCAATCTTAATCTTGTGCACAATAAAGAGACGATTTTTCTAACTGGCGGACTCGAACTAACACCATCCGAATGGCCGTTNAAACTTGCATATACAACACCAGCTTCAAATTCGAGGGGTGCTGGTAGAATGCTTGCTTATTTTATTAAAAAACTTTATTTGAATGGGGTTGAGCCAAGCAATATGAATTTAGTTGCATTGAGTTTGGGTGGAGAAATGGTGGCATATACGGGTAAAAGTTGGAATGTGATTAAGGTAGCGGATAAATACAAATTAGAGACATAGATAGGAGTGGGGTATAAAATTTGTATTTTGGGGAGTTTTGGCGACCATAAAATTGGTCGCCAAGTCCTGTTTAAAACACTATTTGGCGACCAAATGAGACAAGAATTAGCGACCAATTTTTTGGCCTAGCGCCTATCTAGTGTCCCTATGTATGGTTTAAGCACAACTTATAAATGCGTATTTGAATCTGCTAAATGGGGTAAAAAAATACAGTCCTTACTCCTTTTTCGGCCAAAATGGGCCATTCTAATAGAAAAATGACCCTTTTTGTGACGATGCTCCTTTTTCGGACGCTATTTTCGAGAACCGAAAACATCCAAAAAATGAGTAAGGACTGTATACTAATTTACAGTTAATTTTTAATTTCGCTCAAAGAATAACATGGGCCTTTCGGACGACTACAAAATTGGTAAAATCACGGCCCTCGACCCGGCCGGTCCTCATTTTGATTATTCTGGCCCGCTCCGAGATGGTCGAGTAGAACAGTCAGAGTTGGAGCAAATTTCGCTGTGGCATACGGATGCTACATTTGTCCAAGTGATGCATACTAACGGAAACAGAGGCGGTCCGGACGTACCAGGCGGAAACAATATTAAACTTGGACTTTCCCGTTCGGTTGGCCATGCGGACTTTTTCCCGTCTAAGGATACAACCTTGCCTGGGTCAAGGCAACTTTATGGACCTGTAATACCCGGTATGTTGCATACACCACCGTTATGTTACCACAATTAACACGTAAAAATTCCTTACTCCCATTACGGCCGTTTTCGGTTCTCGAAAAAAGCGGCCGTAATGGGATAAACGGCCGTAATAGGATTAGCGCCCCTAATAGGGTTAATTTGGTAGAATTTGGGCCGTATAAACAAGCGGCCGTGATGGGATAATCACTTTTTTGAAAAGCGGCCGTAATGGGAGTAAGGACTGTAAATAATTGGAAATCGAAGTTAATCAAATTCCGAAAAATGGTAACAAAACGGTCTTCATCTAAAAAAAACGTAAAAAGACATGATTTTAAAGATTTTTTCCCAAAAAGACTTGACCTTAAAACGCCACGTGTAAGAGACTTATTCCGAAATTCGGTTATTATAACTTTTTGATATTAGGCGGGGAATGTTCGGATGAATTCAACCGCTTTGGATGTGATCATGGTGCCTCCAAACTCTATTTTGTCAGTTCGATTACATCGGATTGTCTCGTAGGAGTTAAATGTGTTCCAACCGACAACAACAATGACCATTGTGCTGATCATGATGCAAGCATAACAAACATAATGGGATACAATGCCGTGAAACCTGCTGAACGTACTGACTACTTTGTGCCTTTATATACAAACGGGATACCGGTTATCTACCCAAATGCAACCTGCCGTGGTTAAGATACATGAGCGGATTTTGAGGGACCGCGTCTGTAGGTTAAACCTGTACTGTTTATCAAACACAAATGTGAAAATAAAATTTCATCCAAAAAAAAGCGTAAAAAGACATGATTTCAAAGATTTTTCCCAAAAAACATGCTTCACAAAAACTTGACTTGACCTTAGTGCAAGAAAAAATGACTTGACCTTAGTGCAAAAAAGATGACTTGACCTTATAACGGTTACACCTTGTGACCTGATAACCAGACCACTTGTACGTTATAGGAAAACAGACAGTACGCGGAAAACTGCTTCGCATTCTTTTTAATCATTCGATCATATTTTTTACAGGGCAGTATAATGCACATGTTTTTTGACAGTTAGAAAACTCAAGTTAGTTTAATTCCTTTTGCATCTGTTCAAGCTCCAAGTTCCATTCGTCCAAGTTTAAACTTAAATCACTCTTCAACGATGATTCTAACGCCTCGAAATCCGCCACGTCGTCTGCCGCGAAGCCGTCATCGATCATCTGGGGGTTATTCAAATACTCCTGTCTATCATTATCAATCCGTTTTCGGCGCCCTATAGCATAAAACGGCTCCAATAACTCTTCGAACCTTTGGACTACCCGTGGTCCATAGATATTTTGGTTCGCAACTAATTCCATTTTAACAATCTGGTTGAAGGTACGAACGTGTTTTCCTCCAGTAAATATTTATAGTATACAGGCGGGATTTTTTTAATTTAAAAAAAGTGCATTCTCAAGTGAGCACGCATTCTCAATAGTTTTTTTTTTGACAAAAATGGCCACGCCCGCTACGCCCGCGCTTATTGGCGACACGAATATCGCGAAAGATAATGCTACGCGCTCACTTGAAAATGCATTTTTTTAAATTCGATTCTCGTGGGCAAAAATATCCCACTTTGATAAACTCCAAGTGTTATCTGTTACTGAATAAACTCAGCAAATAATCACAAAATGACTCAATCATATGAAAATTGGGCTTTATTTTTAAAAATGAATTTACGAGACAAAAATCTGTCTAGGTGGTTTTTTTGGGTTGCCTTAAAACAACCACCCTAGCTAGATCGTACCGGAGCCTTGGGATCAAGCGTAATGTTTGATCTATTCATCCAAATCCAGTAAATTTTTGCAAAATTCCTTCGTACTCTTTGTTCATCACTTTCGTCTACGTTAGTCCTCTGGCTATAATGCGCGAAAGCAAAGATATGCGCGAAATTGCGACTCGTTCTGATAATATCGCGCCGACTATATGTGAGAACATATCGGGCGTCAAATCTTAGTAGCCTATCAACCAACGCAATCATCGGATAAATATCGTTCTCCTCCTTTGCACACTGAATTAGGGTGATCGCAAACAAAAAAAACATTTGCGCAGTTACCCGACAGGTTGTCCTACTCGAACTTAGTATTTGCGAGACAAATTTTAAAAATATGTGAATTTTCCCCCAAATAATCCCGTGCTGTTTTTAATAGTTTAACCCTACGCAATGCGCTATTATCTGGCACTTCGCCTAAAAACAACCCAAAAAAAAATCTAGAGATACGGGAATAATAAAAAGCGTTCCACCATTTTCTGAAAGGATTTTACAAACGCTGGAGTAATGTTGGTCGTTATTGTGGGCACACCATTGGTATCTTGAAATCTTCGGGCCCAATTAACCAGTATTCTCGGGTCGTCAACGGTTGAACCCCAATTGGCCCAATGTCCGTCGGACATTCTTGGCGCTGATGAGAGATCTTGATTAATGTACTCGCAAAATCCGGAAACCAAATGATTGACTCCCAAGGTCATTTCAACACTGACATTTGCGGGATCCAAAAGATTTACTAAAATGTCCGATCTAGGGTTACACATGAGTCAGAATCATACCATCGAGAATTTCATTACACGGGTCTGGTTATATGGGATAGGCTCGAGCCGCTAGCGTAAAAAAGACCATAAGATCTTAAATTAATTTTTGAGTAAAATTCGATATCATAATTTGGTAGTAAAACTGGAGATTTTTTGGATGTTATCTTAAAACCAGGGTCGGCACCAGAGTTGGACTCTCCGATTCCGACCCGAGTTTTACCCGCGGGTTGGACAACGTTTTTTAGCTCGGGTAAACTCGGGATAGATCCTAATTTATGCCGGGTCAAAAAGCCGACCAAAATTATAATATCACTTAGAATAAAAATGACCGTTAAACGGTCTAATTTTGACTTAACAGGAAAAAAAATATTTGTAAATAAAGATTAGTAACCCTGGTCAAGGCGGTCGAGGCAATCGTTAAAGCTTCTTTCATTAAACATGGCGGTTCCTTCACTTTGAACTTTATTTTTGGATTGCACGAATTTCAGACGCGTCGCATGTTTGATGTAATTTTCAAGTGCAAACACTATCATGTGGGGGTCATCAGTATTTCGTGTAATTCGCGAAAGTTCACCGGCACTTTCAAAACAATTGATAAGCTGTCATAAAGATAATTTTCAAGTAGCTAGATATAAGCGATTTTCTAATGAAAATAAAAGCTTTTTCGCAGAAAACGTTTTTTTTTATCTAAAACGTTTTAGGGGACTTTCCCTGGAAAACATTTTTTGCTAAATTACAGAAGACCACAAACTTTCGATAAAACTTTTGTTGCCTTATTTTTTTTGTCATTAACTTCTCGTGAACTAAGGTCGTGAACTAAGGTCGTGAATATCGCGCATTTGCCCATTTTTCGTGAATATTTTATTCATCCTTATTTTTTTTCAAAAATCGGAGACAATAGTTTTGTGCGCCCTGTTAGAGCAAAGCTTCAAAAAAAAATGAACTCAATATCATGAAAATTGTAAAACTAGATACGATTTCCGATTTCGTTTTAACCCAAGTGCACGGCCTTGTGGGGAAGGCGCTTGTGATGATATTTTTAGACTGGTTAACCCAATCACCTGGTTCGAAGAGTCCTCCAGAGTATTAAAAAGTGCATTTAAATTCATCGTATAAAACGCCCGTATGATTACTTCTATGACACGTCAATTTTATAAAAAAACAAGTCATACCCGTCCTTAACAAAGTAATAAATTATCACGAGCCTTTACGACTTTATGGTGAAGAATATGGGGCGGGTCTTTTTGACTGTTCATACCCAAATCGTACAGTGTATTTATGAACCAATCGGCATTCTGCTCGTCCTTCGGTGGTATTATTAAATCAACTGTCGGGGTTGTTAGTGATAGCAAATGATGAATTTCTTGCGAAGACAATAACCGCTATAGCAGGGTTTAAAACAGAACAAAAAATGTCAAAAACACTGACTTGACCTTATAACCACGCGAAAACCAAGCGATTTTGTTTTTGTAAGAGAACCATAAAATTTCCTTTAAAAAACAAGAAACGTTTCACCCGACCAGACAATTTCAAACGTCAAAATTACCTAACCTTAGAGTGTGCAAAATTTTGCACACAATACCAACCAGAGGTCGGCACTTTTTGACCCTACCCCGATTGGACCCGAATTTTTTAGGGTAGCGTCCAGTTTTTTTTTGTCATGGTCTAGTAGGTCCATTAGGTGTGGTTTGCGTCAACTCTATTTTTGCCATGGTCCAGTTTTTCTAGCCCGAGAGGACAGCCCAGCACAGCTCATTGACTTGCCGACCCCGGGGTACACACTCTATTTTAATGCAAGTTTAATAATCTAATTTTGAACCCTTCTCTGCCGCATGCGACTAATATAGCCTTCCATCGGTTCGTTATCTTGCACATATGCACTGTGACTAAAGTTGTAATGCGACATATCGCACATGTACAGCATATCCAAAGTAGATACGTGAAACTTCTGGCAAATACTTCCGGCAACCCGGAGATAGTCGTCCTAAAATGGTTGTAAAGGAAAGCGGCAAATCATATTCTAACATCAGTTAGGAAGTGTTGGGTTATAAGGTCAATTTCTAAAACTGGACCCTAAATGCAGGGTTAAAAACTGACTTGACCTTATAACCATCTAAAAAAAATTTGACCACTGAAAAAATTTCCTCCATAAGACCTTAGTGTTGGGAAAAAAGTTCAAACAGACATGAACTTTTATATCTAAAAAAATATAAAAAGACATGATTTCTATACACAAAAAATGTGCCAAAAAAAGGTAAAACGACATGATTTTAAAGATTTTTTTCCAAAAAGCATGTTTCTATGCAAAAACTGACTTTACTTAAGTGCAAAAAACCCAGTATAATTCGACGAATTTGGTCTAAACGGACCAACACATGGGAAAGTGGTTCATCCGACAAATTCAGTCAGTCCAGTACAATAACATACCTTAGACATGGTGTTACTAGTTTGCCAGTGCGTAAAGTTGTCGCGAATCTTTTCCACGTCGAAATGTATCTCTTTGGCTTCGTCAAGATACTGTTGCATTAACTCCCATTCGCCTAATCGCGCTGATTCAAACATAACATTCCAATCAAAGGAAACACTGAGAGGATGATTTAAAAAACATAAGGGCGGGGGGTCCGATTATAAGGTCAAGCCCAAAAAATGACTTGACCTTATTATAAGGCTTATACACTTCAAAAAAAATGACTTGACCTTATTACCATTAAAAAAAAAATTTTAATTTATTTTCCCCAAAAATTATGGTCTTCACTCTAGAAAATGTTGAAAAAGACACTATTTTATAGAAAAAAAAGCGTTAAAAGACAAGATTTTTCCCAAAAGACATACTTCAAAAATAATTGACTTGACCTTAGTGCGAGAAAAAAATGACTTGACCTTAGTTCAAAAAGATGACTTGACCTTATAAGTTATAAGTCACACTTTGTGACCTTATAACCAGACCTCCCTGTAAATAGTGTTTCATAAAACAAAAATCTGACCTTATAACCAACCAATTTTATAACATATTTTTAATCATTTTCCTTTCATCATTCATTGCAAGCCGAATTTTTGGTGTTCGACTGTAAAGCATTTCCGTCAACGCGTCAAAGTTTAACCCCGTCACTTCTTTATTAAGCAGCTCAACCCTCGCCGTGTATTGTTCAAAATCGTCCGGTGAAAATATACCCTCATTTTTATCATAGAGGCTTCCGGCCCAAACATCAAGCAACTCCCGAAAGTGCTCGGAAAGGCAGACGTCAACTTGCTCATCCGAAAATTCGGGATACTCATAGGTACCCCTCAGGTAGATTTTTTTAGGTTGTTCCAAAATTGCTGGTAATTTTATGTTAATACCAACATTTTTGTGAATAATTGCAAACTTTCAAAACTTAAAGATAATCAACTAATGCGTAGGCAAACCAGCTGGAAAAGTTTTCCCGAAAAAATACAAGATAATGGGACAAAGGGGGAAAATTCAAACATAACGGCGCATCTGGTGTATATAAACTCAAAACGAACTTACAAAACCAAATTTTAGGGCAACCAAAAAAAAACTACCTAAAAATTTGACGATTTGGATCGGTGAGATACGCATTATTAGGGTCGTTGCCGTCAATCAGGATATTTTTTTGCAAACGAATAACTCTCCTAAGTGTGTCAAGAAGCACATCAAGTGACATTTCCCGATCGTGATTAATCATGGAAATCAGTTCAGTCGTCAAAAAATTGCAATATTCGTCCTTTTTAATTAATAATAAAGCTTTGTGCCGTTTATAATTGAGAAACATTTCTTATTAACGGAATTTATAACCATATAATAACGGCTTTTTATAATAACAAGTGCCCACTATTAAATTTTTTTGAAAATAAGCGACGAATGGGCCCAAAATGGCCAAAATACCGGGTTCAAAATTTCAATTTTCTGGAATCCATCCTAACGGTTTACCATCTTAAAGCGGACAACGTGTAAAAGGCCACAAAAGATAATATGGGCCAATCACCTTCTCTTACTAACCTTTCGAGCTCTTCAATTTCTCCAATATTTTTTTTAATTAAAACATACGTGCCCGTATTATTTGTGAGTTTCGAAAAAATCTAATTTTGGAAAAATAGCAAAATAAAAAAAGCCATCACTCTTAATCTAGAAAATACGAAAACACGCCGGGAATTCATGTAAAAAGCAGGGCATGCATAATTGGCTCTGCTTTTACATGAATTCCCGGCGTGTTTTCGTATTTTCTAGATTAAGAGTGATGGCTTTTTATTTTGCTATTTTTCCAAAATAGATTTTTTCAAATCACACATGTGTATGGTTATTAACTTCCAGTTCCTGTAGTCTGTCTTAATTTTTCACGGTACCAATCCTTCTGGAGCCATACCGGATAGACCTCGAATCTTCGGTGGAAGGACATAAGTGGCAACTCACCGAGCTTCAATTTCTCAAACTTATAGTAATTATTTTCTTCGTGTGCCTTATCCCAATTATTAAGCTGTGATGACATCGCTTTAATAATCATACTCATTCGTTGGCCATGGGGCTGTCCCGGTAGAAAAAACTCGTCATTTGGAAATAAACATGGATGGGGAATTTCATCTCCCTAAACAAATAAACTGGTTATAAGGCCATGTGAAGCTATTTGGGTTACAGCGGGTCTCGTTATAAGGTGAGAACGAAAAATTGACTTGACCTTATAAGTTATAACCATCTGACAAAAATGGACTACAAATTTTTTTGTAGTTGACCACCCCCTGTACTTCTTATCATTTTTTGTTCTATTTCGTAAAACTTACATGAAAAACATTTTCTGCTTCACGAACGAATTTTTCGATCGGACTGTGTTCATCGTTTTTAAGTTCTTCGGAGGTTTGACGATTCAAGCCAATTGCTGTATTACTATATGTTTCACCTGTCAAATTTTCTACATTCAAATGATGCAGATAATTGAACTTTGATTCCGCACTAGGGTGAGTCAGGTTATGATAAAAATGTAAAAATTGTCAAGACATGGGCTGTTAATATAAGGGCGATAAGACTGTATATGCATTATATAAGACCTAAATAATGTAATAAAAAATAAACCACTTACCTGCTTAAAGTAACACCAAAACGAGCAAAAACAAAACTGTTACTTTAAGCCAATAGTGTTACTTTAAGCAGGTAGGGGGTATAATAATAAAGGTAATTTTTAATGCCCTGATTCACCCTAACCTGCGCGAATAAACTCTCGGAAAGTATACATGTATTTTGGATGGCGACCGGGATGGAGATGAAAATTGGCATCATACATTTGGACACGCGTAATAAACCTTTTTATTGGAGGACTGGCCTGACCGTAAACAATATTATTTCCAGACCACCGCGTCATTATATAGTCTGTTTATGGACATAATTAACGAAATAACTTGACTGAGTACTCTAGACATCAGCTTATGGTATCGGGATTTACGAAGAAAAAATCTTGCTATGAAATTTCATCGGTTGGCTATAAGTAGGGTGCCCGCAACTTTCGAGTT
>SCLG01000323.1:101152-111477 GCA_004367875.1 Oikopleura albicans | reverse complement strand
CACCGTGCGCCGTTATGTTTCATAAAACAATTCGAAAAATAGTGAAACATAATGGCCGAATCGGGAAAAAGTAGTTAGGGGAAAATATTCTCAAAAAAGTGAAACATAACAGCACGGGCGGAAAAAGTGAAACATAACGGGGTACCATGTCTATTTTTAGAGGGGGATATAAGATCAGACCCAGAATACATAACTGACTTGACCTTAATGCAGTTTGGAAAAACTGACTCCATAACAATCTGACGGGTTTTTATTTTTGGGATGCCAAAAAAAATTCAAAAAAAATTCAAAAAGACATGAATCATGTCACATGATTTTATAACAAACAAAAAGTGTGAAAAGACGTGTTTTCTATAGTAGGTTTTCTTGAAAAAAAGCCTAAAAAATATGATTTTAACTCTTTTCCCGAAAAAGGATGCTTGTGAAAAACAACTGACTTGACCTTATAAATTATAAGTTAAAATGGTGCAAATGGCTGACCTAAAACTCAAAATCAAATCCTAGCCTCGAATAAATTGCAGTGCACCTTTAACGTCCTCATCGTAGTTTTTGACAAAATAGTGTTCGACCATGGGGCATGATTTGTAGAGCGCGAACTCACCACCACTTAAATGCGATAGCGCGATTTGGCGCAATACGGGCGTGAAGTGCGGTGGCTCATGAAGTTTGAGTACTTTGGTCGCTTTTAAATATGACCAGATAAAGGCAGTGACCCAAGATGCAGAATTTCGAAAATGCGCCTAAAAATGGCCTCTAAAATGCTCTCTAGCGCCAAAACGTGTCTCCGTTTTTTTTAATTTCACTAAGGTAATCTACGCATCAAATTGCATCACATATGTGAGTTTTAGAAAATTTGATTTTTTCGGTAATTACAAATTTGTAAATTTTCTCCGTTTTCGGTTTCTCCCCAGAAAAAAATACTACATGGTTGGTAAATGGTTCCAAATTTACTATTAAACTTCAAATGCATTTTCAAAAGACGTTACTATACTTCTATAGAACCTTGTCCTATAACTAGGATGTATTCCGGGAAATTGAAATTTCGAAATATACGTCAGAAATTGATGAAACTTCATATATGGGATAATCAAGACCCAAGAAGTTCAAAAAAGTTTACCAAAAATTCCTAGCATGTCACGTGTTGGCGCTAGAGAGCAATTTCCATTTTTGTACCACTATGCACTTATTGACCCATAACTCATGATTAGGATGTATNTTTGAGTCGGCCAAAATATCCTTGAGATATTGAACCATCTCATCGACCGAACGCATTTTAAACACCAAGTTCGAAATGCGATCTAAAGACCGCTCCAGTGCTTCCGAACTGATCACAGTGTTGTCAATTCGCAGGATTTTCATTTATTCATTACTCAGGGTGGACACCGTGCGCCGTTATGTTTCATAAAACAATTCGAAAAAGAGTGAAACATAATGGCCGAAGCGGGAAAAAAGTAGTTCGGGGAAAATATTCCCAAAAAAGTGAAACATAACAGCACGGGCGGATAAAAAGTGAAAACAGAGCGGGGCACCCTGTGTATTTTTAGAAGGGGATATAAGATCAGAACCAGAATAACTGACTTGACCTTAATGCTCTTTGAAAAAACTGACTTGACTTCATAACAATCTGAAAAAAATTTCGACCGCTAAATTTTTTTCCACCATAAGACCTTCGTGGTGGAAAAAAATTTCAAAAAGACATGAATCATGTCACATTATTTTGTAACAAATAAAAAGTGAAAAAAGACATGATTTCTATAGGATGTTTTCTTGATAAAAAAGCGTGAAAAAATATGATTTTAACTTTTCCCGAAAAAGGATGCTTGAGAAAAACAACTGTCTTGACCTTATAATGGTGCAAATGGCTGACTTAACCCCGCCTGTACATAAAATCTTGTTACTAATATTTCCACAAAACTCAAAATCAAATCCTAGCCTCGAATAAATTGTAGTGCACCTTTAACGTCCTCATCGTAATTTTTGACAAAATAGTGTTCGACCATGGGGCATGATTTGTAGAGCGCGAACTCGCCACCACTTAAATGCGATAGCGCGATTTGGCGCAGCTCGGGCGTGAAGTGCGGTGGCTCATGAAGTTTGAGTACTTTGGTCGCTTTTAAATATGACCAGACAAAGGGAGTGGGGTACTTTCACGACCATTTAGGGTCGCGAAAAAACCCCGTTTATGAGTACTTTCGCGACCACAACATTTGGTCGCGAATCGTTGTTCAATAGATGGTTTGGCGACCACATGGTCGCGAAAGTGCGTTTTGGGTGAGGTTCTTTTAAACAACGATTCGCGACCAAATGGTATGGTCGCTAAAGTACTCATAAACGGGTTTTTTTTCGGGTGAAAGTACCCTTCACCAGACAAAGGCAGTGACCCAAGATGCAGAATTCCGAAAATGCGAAAGCCTGAAAATGGCCTCTAAAATGCTCTCTAGCGCCAAAACGTTCTCCGTTGTATTTTTTTTTATTTCACTAACGTAATCTATGCATCAAACTGCATCACATATGTGAGTTTTAGAAAATTTAATTTTTTCTGTAATTACATTTGTAAATTTTCTCTGTTTTCAGGTTCCTCCATTTTCGGTTTCTGTCCAGAAAAAAATACTACATGGTTAGTACATGGTTCAAAATTTACTATTAAACTTCAAATGCATTTTCAAAAGACGCATATCTCTTTTTTGAAGACCAAAAGTTCCATGCGTTCACCCTAGTCTAAATGTAGCACAACTAAGTTTAATCTGGTCTTATTTAAAACCGACCTTCGGTTTGCGCTTCGTCCGAAATCCGCGTCAAAAAATTGTTTAGCGCGTTGCTATCTTGAATTATTCGCTTTTCGCTCAAATCTGCCAAAAATAGCGCGTTGAGCATATCGTTGCGTTTTTCGATCAGTTCGGATTGGTTTGTCTCTTCGACGAGCAAGTTCGCAATCATTGGTATGTCGTTATGGGCTTGATGATAGGTTGATTTTTTTGCGGTTGCCAGAAAAAAATCGGGGATAAGTCAAAAAAAATTGTTTTTTCGGCGGAAAATACAAAAAATGATTTTTTGTTTTGAAAAATTCCATTTGGAATTTTTAAATGTTTTTTTTTCGAAAAAATAGAAAAAAAATGTTTTTGTTGGGGGAAAATACAAAAAAATGTTTTTTCGGGGAAAAAACAAAAAATGTTTTTTCCGGGGAAATAAAATGTTTTTTGGGGAAAATACAAAAAAATGTTTTTTTGGGAAAATACAAAAAAATGTTTTTTGGGGAAAATACAAAAAAATGTTTTTTGGGGGGAAAATATAAAAAAATTTTCTTGGAAAATGTTTTTTCGGGGAACATATAAAAATGTTTTTGTCTGGGAAAATACGAAAAAATGTTGTTTCGGAGAGACCCCTTTTGGGGAAAATTAAAATATGTCTTTTCGAAGAAAACGTTCAAAATCTACATGATGCCCTCAATTCATTCCTAATGAATCATTGTGATTTTTCGGGGAAAAGTTTTTTGAAGAAAATATCAGTCAAAGAAAACTTTTTTTAGAAAAAAACGCGATTTATCGGGGGAAACTTTTCCTCGAAAAACCTTTACTCCGAGAAACTCGGCGCAAACAACATGCTTCAATATTGTTAAATAAATAAAAAAAAAATATGATCAACCGTGGCTATAAATGATTCTGACAATTTCCAATGCTGTAGCGCATTTTTCCAGGCTTCAATTGGAATGTCATTAGCGCGGTCGACGGCGTCAACGATGGCCTCGAACATTTGAAGGTCAAAATCGGCGGCGACCGAATCATACCAATCAAAGGTCGCATCATTCAAAACCTCAAAATGGGGCCTCAATTTGAGATAAATTTGTTTGACTATATCGACGTTATATGGAACCATGTTGATAATCTCGCGTGTTCGACTAATTTCATCGACATTGAACTGATGGTCAATCCAGTCGATTACTAAAATATTTTTTGTATGAATACAGGGGCACCGTGGGCTTTTGGAGAAAACGTTTTTCGGAGAAAATTCAAGAAAAAGTTTTTCGGAGAAAATTCAAGTTTCTTTTCAACGTTTTAACGTTTTTCGGAAAAAAGAGAAGAAAACTTTTTTCGGAAAAAATACAAGAAAAATTTTTTCGGAGAAAAATATCTGAGACTGCAAATGTGTATTTTCGTTAATTATAACGTTAAAATAATAAATAAAGTACAGTCCTTAACCATTTATCGGACGCTTACTCATTTATCGGACGCGTTTTTGGCCAAAATGGGGTCATTCTAATAAAAAAAATGACGTCGTTTGTGACGATGCTCATTTATCGGAAGCTATTTTCGAGAACCGAAAACGTCCGATAAATGGTTAAGGACTGTATAGATATATATATACTCGTCAATATAAACTCTCAACGGATTACCCGTTCTCCTCAAAACACAATATACTGATTAAGACGGTGCCTAATTAACGTACCTATTTTGCGTTGTTCGCTGACTGTATAGTCTGAATTTTGTAATTGTTTTTTTGTGAGGTTGAAAACGGAATGTGAGCGTTCATTGCCATATCGGATAATAAAACGTAAAAGGTCGACTTCTTCTTCGACGAAACAATTTCGATAAAAGAAGTTTAAAGAATCCAACGGTTGCTTAAGGCCAACATTAAATTTTGAGAGATTGCTACTGATTGGATTGAAAGAAGTGCCCGTGAAATATATAACACCCACTAACTAGTTATCGTAACAAAATTGGGTTATCTTAACACTTTTTGGACCAAAACGTATCGCGATTTCCAATTATGTTACCAAATGCCCTAACCAATTATCTTCACAAAATTAAATTATCTTAACCCTTTTCAACAAAACAGTTGTTAAGATAACTGGTTAGGTGGTAAATATATCACATAGATCAAAAACTTCTTACTTTTGGGTCAAACTTAAAATTAATGCAATTTATTACGTACACCCCTTTCGCAGTTATCTTGCGAAATTATTTTCAAAAAATGGTAAGATAATTGCACAGGGCGTGAGTGGTACACAAACTTATGCTAAATGGTAAGATAACTGCTCAGTGCGAATGCGTGCATGCTGAAATAGTATATATGATAAAATGATGCAAAAAGACAAAATATTACGAAATGTTGAATTTCAACAAGATGAGGCCTCGCCAGATAACTGCGCATGGGTGTAATTTAACTTCAAAAATATAACTATGACATAATATTGAACACAAAGAACCCCTAAAAAATACAAAATTTCAAGCCAACTTTTTATTTTATCTTTTTCGCTTGTTACGGATTGTCTAGGACTACTGAGTGAAGCACATGCAATTCTGATAAGATGGTCGCTAAGAACCGGTTTCTCCGAATCCAAAATAACTTGGGTGTCCAATAAAATTGATAATAACTCCTCTCGACTGTGGAGATTTTCGACGCGATTTAACTCCGCTATGTTATTCACCAGAACATTCTGGACATCACGGCTGAAAAAACCTTGCCGGCCATTTTGAGTGGCGAATTTAGCAGCGTCAGCTAATGCCGAAGAACTTCGGGGGTTTTTTTTAGATTTCGTAAGAATGTAAGAACATGTTTGTGATATAACCAGTATGCTAATATTTCGGAAAAAATAGAAAATTAAACAAGGTTTTTTGCTACAATCCTTATTCCCATAACAGTCATTTTCGGTTCTAGAAAAAAGTGGCCGTTATGGGATTAGCGCCATAAAATACGCTATTCCAAATATGGGAACGAGCGCTCTGGTGAAATTATTTATCCCCAAAATTCGTTATAAAAAACAGCTGTTATGGAAGCAAGGACTGTATTGCACACCAGTACTTTTCTATCTCGAAAAATCAATGACCGAAATTCGTGTTAAAAAATAATATAATTTATATTTATCAATTTATCATTTGGACTCAGCTAAAAAATCAGGGCGACAAAAGTTTGGCCAAATTTGGTGAAATTTTCAAAAATTTTCATAACATAAATTTATAATTTGAAATGTATGCCAAATTATGCTCACATTTCTCTTAGTTCATTAAAAAAACCACCTGTATAATGCGCCGTTTGCTGCGCGAAATGTTACATTACGGCGCAATGTTATCAAACGACTCTGAGCTTTTTGAAACCGATTCATTTCATCTGAAATTTTCTATATTTATTCTTCGACATTGGACGAAAAATTAAACCAGGTTACCGGTAATAATGATATCATTAAGGCGACCTTGAAGTGTATTGGTGAAATAAATAAAATAACAATAACAGCAAACTATTGCATAAATGTGTACCATTGGAAGTCGAGAAAATAAATTTGAACCTTATAAACAACACGGCTTTTTAAATTGTTTGTACTAAAGTCCTTATTCACAATAAGGACGTTTTATCGAAAAAATATTGTCAAACACTAAGACTGATATTCAGTATATAATTAAAAATTCCGTACAATTATTTTTTTTCCAGGCAATAAGAACACATAAATGCTTTCACGCAGAGGTAAAATAACGAAAGAGGTAGATTTTCTAGAATACACTGTATAAGAAAATTGAAACAAGTTCATGAGACATTTTAGACAACTTTAAAGCTAATCAGGGCCCGATTTGAATAACACATTTACAGTCCCGACCTTCAAGTTGTGCAATTTCAAATTCCACAAAAGATGCACATCTTGGAAGTCGTGTACAATTGGGCAGTCGCTCACCATGGTACACATGATAAAAAAAACGTTAACCGTTCACCAGTTTGTAGGTTTGATCTTCGCAAAACCCTTTCATATAACACTTTACTTGAAACGTTTTATGATTTCAATTACCTAAAAAATCCGTCTGAAAAAACGTGCTCAATTTGAGGGTGCACGATTAGACAGCCTTGAGTGTATTTGTTTTCCAGTTTCCACTACGCCCTGCGCCATTATCGGGTAAAAATTATGTACAGGGGGGTCTGGTTATAAGGTCAAGCCCGAAAAAAATGACTTGACCTTAGTGAAAAAAAGATGACTTGACCTTATAGCGGTCACCTTTTGTGACCTTATAACCATACCCCCCTGTAATCGAACAAATTTTGTCTCAAAGTTTGTACCCGATAACGGCATTGAGGGTGTATAACATATACATATACACCCCCTATAATATAGGGCCTATACAGTTATCTCAACAAAGTTTGGTTATCTTAACACTTTTTGGGACGAAACGTATTGCAATTTCCAACTAATCTTACCATAAGCCCTACCCAATTATCTTGACACTTTTTGAGAAAAAAACAGTTATTAATATAACTGGTTAGGTGGTGTACACAATGTTTCGGGAGTACTTAGATTGGAACTTGTCTAAAAAAATCACGATTCTAATCTAGATTGGAGACAGTCAAATTCACACACAAACTAATGTCGAGGACCTAAATAAAACATTTCTAGATAATGATTAATATCTACAAAAGGCACACAATAATAAAGTTTGAAATATATGGTTATATATAATACACAGGGGTGTGAATATAAGAGCAAGTCCTAAAGAATGACTTGACCTTATAACGGTCAAAATATCAGACCTTAAAACCACCATCCCATGTAAGTTATATAATATATATATATTGAAAATGGATATTCATTTGATCGGTCGCGTTAACTCCTGTACGCCGGCGTTATAAATTCCATTCAAAATCCGAGGGCTGCGGCATCGACCACATCCTCTTCCTCCTTAATAAGCTTTTCGATAACAATTTCTTCCTCGTCCTGTTCGTCTAGTTGCTCCGTGTCGACCCCGTCCCTAAGAGCCCTTTTTCGGGCAACGGATTCGGCCGACTTCATCATAGCCAAACGACGCTGGTGCCATTCCTTGTGGCGCGTCACGATGTCCCGCCTACGCTCAATTTCCTCTTTATTCTGGTTGGAATAGAAAGCGCGGTCATTTATTTCGAACTCTCGCGTGTAACCCTTAACATCCTTTTTCAGCATTTTTAGGTCTTTTTCGGTGAGTAGTGAGGGCATACGGGGACGCCAGACGAATTGGACCAGTCGATTCAACGATGCTTCTTTTTGGACACGCCGACCCAAAAAGGACCACACTTTTGATGAGTTGTCAAATGTAAAAATATTTTAAGGCGCCTTTTTAGCATAGATTTCAAAGCGAGATAGCTCCAAGATTATCCGAGGTTATACAGAATTAAAAGTACCGGTAATATCCGGTCAAAGAAGAAAATAACCGATTTATTCAAAACCGCCCGAGAGATTTTTAAAGTTTGGTCATCGATACCAAAGTTGAAATTTTTTTGGTGGGGTCCAAAAACTCCTGAAAATGTCATATGACCCAGCTAGGGGGTTCAAATTACAATAATTTCAAATCAGGCGATGACACCCCTCATCCGACAGCATTTTTCGAGGAGATTACGAATATGACACTTAAAATCAAAATTTTCTCTGTTGCTATGTTTAAATAATGGAAAACTCAACTTGATAGTCATTGTCTGCGGGTCTAATCCAAGCGGAAACATAAGTGACGACATATCGACCAGTCGGATCCCACTCAACATCCGTGGCATAAGGATGCTCAGTGGCGCAGAGTTTATAATCCGCCGGATTATCCGAATTGACGCCCGTATCGAGAAACATGAGGGATCCGGCGCCGGATGCGTTTTTTTGCTGCAAATTGAGCAACTGTGCTAGCACACAGTACTGGCCGGCCGGCGACCAAAATATACAGTCAATGCTGCGCAAATCGGGAATGGTGACCATAATGGTCACTTTACCCTGGATAATGTTGTAAATTGAGCAAAAAACGCGGTTCGACTCGCCATGAAGCGCACAAAGCCGATTGCCCTTTGGCTCCCACATAAAACGCGTCACCATATCCTTAACCTCTACGGTATCAACGGGCACTTCTTTTTCCTTCACGTGGAAAATTTCGAATGTCGAAACGTAACTTTGATACCGACTCACAATTGTTTATAGCCATTTTAATTGTTTTAAAACAATCTTTAATTCTTTATCTTTAATCAGTGTTTTACCCTATCTTACCAAATTTAACAAAATTATTAGGATGCATCATGCAAATGCATTCCGGGAAACTTTGACAAAATTTTAATCAGCCCACTTTTATAATAAATGCATGTGGTTATATGTAAACAAACACGGTGGGTCCGATGGTCTGCTTAAAAATTAAAAGTTCCGTAAATTAGCCGAAAAATCGGCCAAAAAATGACCAAAAAAACATTTTTCGGCCAGCGCACAACAGCGCATGTCGAAAATCATTTATGAAATCATTTAAATGAAAATTCAATTTCGTAATTCGGCGATCGAATTTTTCGTGAACCAGTGCCTTGATTTCTTTCCTTTAAGGGGCCGATCTACCCGAACGGCCAAAAAGTTGCCCTGATCTTGCCACGACATCTCAATATTGTGAACATTATACAAATTCTTGACCCGAATCTCATTCCGTTTGGGAATACCAACCAGGCGAACTCGGGCCGGTGATTCCCCGTTTTCGGGCTCCCAATATGAAATTATATTGGCTGCCGGTGACCACAGAAATCGACGGATGCCCGGACACTTAATGGACTTCTTGTCCAGGAGGCCACAATGGGGCATCTCATAAACGGACACGGTGTCTGGAGTTTGACGGGCGAAAAAACGCGAGTCATGAGACCATTTCAAATGAGGCCATTCTTTAGATTGGGTATTATTATTTCCGTATATTTATACACCGCCTGTCTACGGAAGTTAACGCCACGGAACTTAACAAAAATCACGGAACTTAACAGTTTTTTCGCGACAACTTTTCCGCCTACGCCATGCCCACGGAACTTAACAAGAATCACGGAACTTAACAAAAATCACGTAACTTAACACCTTTTTTCAAATTGTTTTGTTAATTTACGTACATAAGTGGTACACCGTGGTATACTTTGGAAGGTGGTGTTGGTAAATTTTAGAGTGAAAAAGAAAAAAAAAAGAGTTTTGATGTAATTTGCATCGAATTTCCGGAAAGATCCTAGACAAATTCATGTTTTTTTGAGAAAAAAATGCCACAAAACCATGTCTTCTTACGTTTTTTTGGGATACAAGAACGCTATCCATAAACTATACCGCTGAGACGACTTATCCGCAATTTAAAAAATCTCTATTTATCTAAATTGAAACTGTTTTTTTTTTTGTAATTTGTTTATTTTTATGGTAAAATATGATATCGTTGATATCAAACATGTTGAAAATTATCAAATTTTGTTCTTAAATTGAAACAAAATCTAGAAAAAAAGGCCTAAATTGACGGAACTTAACAGTTTTTAAAAAGTTTTCCAGCATTTCCGCCTACGCACTGACCGTGGAACTTAACAAAATTGACGGAACTTAACAAAATTGACGGAACTTAACA
>SCLG01000323.1:82447-100761 GCA_004367875.1 Oikopleura albicans | reverse complement strand
TGAATACCATTCCTAATTGTCCGGCGTCATTGGTCAATGGAACCGTAAATTTTCGTTTTTCCTGTTGCTGAAGAACATCATGCACAATGACGGTCGAGTGATTACCCCTACCGCCATTTCCGGTCACAATGTACCGTTCGTTCGGCGAAAATTGCAAATTATCGACGCTGTCGTGTTTGAATCGGTGCGAGCGAGACCAGATGCCCTTTGCTTTTGATCCACCAGCACCGGCCAAATGAGGGGTGTACACCCACAGGGCAATACCCTGGTCGTGGTAAGTGGCCAAATACTTTCCAGTCGGCGAAAAGTCATTTCCACGAATTGACCATTTTGAACGTTCGAAAATACACTCCACTAAAAATCAGACAATTATTTTACCAATATTTTAATACATATTACGTACACTCCTTGCGAAGTTATCTTACGAAAGTATTTTCAAAACAATCGTAAGATGTGCAGGGCGTAGGCGTACATAATTAAATACAAATGATGAAATATTGCACTTCGGCAAGATAAGTGCTCGAAAGATAACTGCGCAAGGGGTGTATATATGGTCGTTTTTAAACTCATACAAAAATTACTAAATTTTTTTTGGGATTCCCGCAAAACCACGACAGGTATTGACAAACGGTTTTTAGGATAGAACTCAAACATGTTTGAGTGAATAAATTGAAAATTTTCAGCCCGGTAACAAAACCGGACGTACCGGTTGAAACCCAAAAATCATTATATGTCGAAAAAAAAAAATCAAATAAAAAACGACGATTTTCCCTTGAGGTGAACCTTCGGGTCGCTTATTGATGTTAACATTCGTCATTTTCCCATCTTCGTAAGTAACGACAAACTGATCGAATGCATCGGGTTCCTGCATATGTTGATAGAGGTCGCCCATGTCTTCGTAGGGCTTTTTGGTTGGCTCAATCCATTCGTCTTGCGTTTCTTTAAACTTGTCCAAATCTGAAAATTAAAAATGTTATCTAGACTCCGCATACATTTAAGGTAGCATTTATGGTTGGCCTAATAACCACCCTTAAAAAGCGCCTTGGGTTAACTAACGTACCTGTGAAAAGATTTGCGGCGAACAGATGTTTTTTGTCAAATCGGTGATTATTCAAATTTTCCTGCGCTTTCAGAGCCGTTTCTTCGTCTTCAAATTCGAGGAAACAGTATCCTTTAGGTTGTTTGCAAATTAGAAGCATTCCAAATAGAAATACAACTGCCTTTAGTATGGGGCAAGTTAGAGCTTTAAAAAAGTGTAAAAAGACATGATTTTATGGAAAAACTGAATTGACCTAAAGGTAAAGTTTACCTGGTAAACAGTGGTCATAAATTATGACTCATAATGGTTGACCTGAGAACAAGGGTGCCCGCACCATTTTTTTCCATTATAAAAAAAAGTATCGAAATCGAGCTTTTTCTTACGGCCCATATTCTGAAATTTGGAATATGAAAAAATTTGGGGTGTATCGAAAACTTTTCCCCAAATTTTTCTTTCGGAAAAGTTTATCAAAAATGCTACCTGACGGCGTGTTTTTTTTAGTTTTGTTTGCTCTAGGTGCGATCAAATTAGGATATTTCAGGTCAGTACAACTGCACCTGCAGTTGCTAATTTGCAAACGACCTTTGGTGGATTGAACCATCTCGCCACTTTTTGAGTCTGGTACCATCTCTATTGGGTATTCTTGGTTGAGTGGCTCCCCTGCTTTTGCCTTCCAAATTTCAGTCAGTTTTTCCTTCAGTTTTTTCAGTTTCGTTGTTTTTGGAATGTTATCTACAATGACAACATTCTCAATTCCATCTGCTTCTCGTGGTGCCTTTTTATGCGCTTTAAAATCATATGATTTTCTATAGAACAAACAATGATGTATATTTTGAGCGGTGGAAATCGAATAAAAGAAAGATATGACCCTTCTTAGGGGGTCAAATTACAACTTGCTTGAAATAGGCTGTAATGGTACCCATTCGATCTTGTTTTTCACAGGGATAACGAATACGTTATTTTAAAATTCTTAAACGTGAAATTTGACCCCTTTGGCAATAAAAGGGGTCAAATTATATCTCATTTGAAATAGGCTATTATGTTATGTATGACTTTATAGGAAAAATTGTATAGGAAAGACATGATTTATCTAAAACTTATAACAGTCAAAATATCAGACCTTATAACTTATAATAAGTTATAACCCCTGTGACACCCGTTGCAAAATTCTACTGCCAAATGAGGGTTACGTGATTTTAAAAGCGACCTTAGCGAGCAAATCGGGAAGCAGCTCCTCGTCAGTAATATCATCGAAAAAGTCTTCTGGATCGTCAAAATTCGGTTCCATCATTTGACTATGTTCTCCACCGGCCCTGAGCCAACCACCTACGTCAACCATCACGACTTAAAACATTAAACATATAAAGAAAGTGCTCTAATTTGATTATACTCTATCTGTATTTGAAAAAAAGAGTATTGCGCAGGTGTCTACATGTTTACATTGCTAACATGAAATAAAGAGCATAATCGGCACACAAAGTGACAAAGAACAGATAATCTTGATTTTAACACTTTTTTTCAAAGAGAGGGCCCAATTGGATCGGTATTATTTCCAATCAAAATGTGACAAAAAGGGAAAATTTCACAACTTCACACTTTATTCACATTGGTCGCTTTTTTCAAGGGCCCCAAACTTTTGTTGAGCGCCCACATTAGGGGTTACGACTCGCAACTTACGAGCTATCGACGTATTTTTTAGATGGTAGATACAACCCGTGGCTAGTTCGTAACGGTCACTGACGGAGTCGCTTTTTTCGATTTTGGTCAAGGCTAACCAGAAATGAACATGAAGTACCGGCACACGGTACCAGGTATGTAACTTCGGTACCTCCGTATGACCTTGACCAAAATCGTGAAAAAAACTTTTCAGCGCCAGTTTCTTCATTAATAGATATTTTTACAAAATTATGAAGTAAAATAACATACTTACCATTTTCTCAAATATTGTTATCTAAAAGTTAGAAACACGGGGATCGAATAAAAGCGGTAAGCACGTTATTAGACCACATACTGTAGTTCAAGTTGGACTGGCCAACTAAAACCCACCAGTCTGACGTTACCAACATAGATTAATCTTATTTGCATCATACGAATGGAATGAGAGGTCAGTATGTTTCTAATAGAATTTTCACAATTTGCCCAGTGGACTCGTGTTTTTATGTACGTTTCGAAGCAATCCATGTCATAAATTATGACTCATAAAGGGATTTTTGCGTTATAATCGTTTGTTAGTACTATTTGGAAATTTTATAAAGGACATATCATATGTCTATCTAATGATTCAAATTAGGCTGCATCGAAAATTTAGGGTAAAAATCTGGTTTGAGAATAGGAACTTTTATCTCGAAACCAGATTTGTATCCTGAATTTTGGATACAGCCTAATTTGAACAATTGGAGAGACATATGATATGTCCTTTATATAATTTCCAAATGCAACTTACACACCCTGCGTCAAATTAAAAAAACATTATAATAAAAATAAATTGTGAAGAAGTTTATTACATAATAAAAAATTGTCCTTTAAATTTGATTGAACCACATAATACAGGAAGAAATATTTTCTTGAATGAAAAAAAAAGTAAAACGAGCTGAACCTCATTTTTCAGACCTTGGCGATAGATTGATGAAAAAAAAGTATGAATGTGAACAGAAAAAACAAGATTATTAATTTTCCTTTGTTTCAAAAAAAGAGTATGTCCGGTTGTACTCTAAGCAGGCAGGAGACATTTAATTGCCATTTATCCGTAGAGGTCTTCATCATCGTCATTATTGCCATAAACATCGTTATTGCCTTGAGCTTGATTACCCTGCCCGCCAAAGCTAAATTAAAAGTTTTAGTTTTTTTCTTGATTTGCAGTTTGAAACTTCAAACTGCAAATTTGACACTTGTCAAATTACATTTTAACCGAAATGGGTAACATGGCCCAATAAGTGTCATGCGGCACTTTAATCGAAATGTGTCAAATTAATACAGGTGTCGGTTATAAGGTCAAGGTCAAAACTGACTTGGTCTAAAATGCATTAAAAAAACTGACTTGACCTTATAACCAACCAACTTTATAATATATTTTTACAGTTCTTGACCCAAAAATATGACTTGACCTTATAACCAACAGATTTCATAACAAGTTTTCAATATTTTTTTCTTATAACCTGTTAACAGATAAAGCCATTTGAAAAAGGTCTGCATATGCATTTTTGTATACAATAAAAAACGCCAAAAAACAGTCTGAGTTCGACAAGACCTTATAGCGGTCCTTTTTGCACAGCTTATAAATTATAACCAACCCCATGTAACTATTTTCAAGTGTGAACTTCACAAGTGTTCAGTTGAAGGTTTCCTGATTTCTAAAAATTACCTAAAATTGCCGAAACCACGGGCTTGTTGGAGGGTTTGGGCGAAGACTTCGTACTTTCGAATATCAGCATCAGAAACCGATCGTCGAGCGAATTTCATCGATTCCTCAAAGTGCGCACGGGTTATGTCGGGGACGGGGTCAAAGTCGTCATCCATCTCCTAAAATAATTGATTTAGTTTTTTTTTTCTATGGCCTTACATGATTGTTAGAAAATCGACGACTTTTTAGGTGTATTAACAGTTTTGTCATCCCTGGAAAACAATAACCCCTAAAATTGATGGGCCCAGTGCTGCAACCGGGTTCCCGGTCGGTAGTATCCAAATACCGGTTTTTATGATAGGCTAAACTTGAAAATTGTTGGTTTCTCGGAGTCCAAAACGAGCTTGAGGTAAAACGTCAACCATTTTATTTAATTAATAATATAACAAATAATTTTAATAATTTGAACCTTAATAATGTATGAAATGAAAACAAAAACAACTGGTGTTTCTAATCGTTAACCACTTTAGATTAACCTCTTTTCCTGACGACCTGACTCAACTACCCATACTTTTAAATTGTGAAGTTAAGCCTTTTTGTACATTGTACCCCTGCGCTGTTATGTTGTCACCCGTTATCGTGCAGATTTTCCGGTTCCGGTATTTATATATAATGTTTCAATTGTATTATTAGTTGGTCAAAATAATCACCTATGAAACATATTTTGATTCGTGCCTCAAATTTTGAGGTAATTTCCCCAAAAAATGTTCAAAAATAATGACTTACCTCGAGACCCTGAGCGACGCGTTCCCGCGCATGGGCGATGTCCTTTTCGATGCATTCCCGGATTGCGAGTTTACACGCCCGTTGACAGATTTCGGTCAAATCGGCACCCGAAAAGCCCTTGGTAACTCGAGCCAGATGTTCGACGTCAACATCCTATAAAAATGTTAATATTGTATCCTGATTAATAACTTCCATGAGAGGACCATGAGAAATGAGAATAAGGTGTTTTAGAACTTACTTTGGCAACGGGCGACTTTCGGAGGTTAGCTTTGAAAATTGCAAGACGAGAGCCCTCATCTGGCAATGGAATGTACATAAGTTGATCCAAACGTCCTAAAAATATATTTTACAAATCATATTAAAAAAAATAATATAAAATGTTTAAAATAAAAAAACTTGTAGTTTTTAGTTGGTGCCATAAATTTTTCTCAAGAGTCCAACTCTGACCTAAACCGTCGTATATGATATGGTCAATATGGTCTTAGAGAGCATAAGACGTAATAACGGAAAAAATCTTAGACCCTACAACCAACCACATCTAAAATTTGTAGGACCCATCTGAAAAATTTTATTGTAGGTTGCGTAAAACTAGGAATTCAAGTTATAATCAAGCGTGGTCCACGCTTAAACATTTACCTGGACGCAATACAGCAGGGTCAATAATATCCGGTCGGTTGGTGGCGCCAATAATGAAAACGTTTTTCTTGGAACCCATGCCGTCCATTTCGGTAAGGACCTGGTTAATGACTCGGTCCGAGGCTCCACCCCCATCACCACCACTTCCGCCACGTGATTTGGCAATTGAGTCCAACTCGTCAAAAAAGAGTACACAGGGTGCCGCCTGTCGTGCTTTATCAAACACTTCCCGCACGTTTGCCTCCGACTCACCAAACCACATTGTCAGCAGTTCGGGACCCTTGATGGAGATAAAGTTGGCCTGGCACTCGTTTGCAATCGCCTTGGCCAGCAGCGTTTTACCGCAACCGGGTGGTCCATAAAATAGGACACCCTTGGAAGGCGTCATGCCAAATTTGAGGAATTTTTCGGGATGCTCGACGGGGTATTGGACCAGTTCTTGGAGTTCGCGTTTCACACTTTCCAAACCACCAATATCGTTCCAGCTCACATTCGGCACTTCGACGACCGTCTCGCGCAATGCCGATGGGTTCGATGCACCGAGGGCAAATCTTTAAAATATATTATTAACTCAATCATTAAAAAATAACGTTGTTTGCTTAAGCATTAAAATATTATTATACACCACCTACCTACGTAAGTTAACAAAACTTTTGGAAAAAAAAGGTGTTAACTTACGTGCACTTTGTTAACTTACGTGAATTTTGTTAACTTACGTGGGTAGGGCGTAGGCGGAAGTGCTGGAAAACTTTTGAAAAACTGTTAACTTACGTGAATTTAGGCTTTTTTTGTCAAAAATTGACAAAACTGTTAACTTACGTGAATTTAGGCCCTTTTTTCTAGATTTGATCTAATTTAAAAGTAAAATTTGATAATTTTCCATATGTTTGATATCAAGGATATCATATTTTGACATAAAATATGAGGAAAATGACAAAAAAAAAACACTTAACAATTGACATAAAGAGAGATTTAAAAAAAAATTGGATCAGTCGTATCATCAATATAGTTTATGCATAGCGTTCCAAGGTCTGTATCAAAAATAAAGGCATGATTTTATAGCATTGTTTTTTCTCAAAAAAAAAACAACAGATGAATTTCTCTCGGATCTTTTTGAAAGATCGATGCTGAAAATTTCAACAAAAATCGTTTTTTTTTTCGCTCTCAAAATAACCAACACCACCTTCCAAAGTACACCANAAAACCCTACCCAGGAACAAATAATTATGGTCTTTTTTAACATAGGTGTGATTCACACAAGTGGGCATATTTTTGTACCCTCGTACCCTTATTTTTCAGTACCCCGGTATAATTATCACAAACACGTGCACCAAAAATCGTTTTCTCCCAAATAATCTCACCTGAAATCTTCGTTTGTAACAGCAAGTGAATCCATGACCTCGGCATCGATCGTTTCCTCCTCAAGGTCAATAAGATCCATTTTTCCTCGAATTTGTTGAAGGGCGGCCTCCGAGCAGAGGGCGGCCAAATCGGCACCGACGTGTCCGTGGGTTTCCGAGGCGACCTGTTCAAGGTCAACATCGTCAGCCAATTTCATTTTCTTTGTGTGAATTCGGAGGATTTCAAGGCGCCCAATGGTGTCTGGAATGCCAATGTCGACCTCGCGATCAAAACGACCAAATCGCCGAAGGGCCGGGTCAATTGAGTTCGGTCGGTTGGTTGCGCCCATAACTACAACGTGGGCGCGTTGCTTCATGCCGTCCATTAACGTTAACAACTAAAANTCTCCAAAAAACGAACCTGTGAAACAATACGTCGCTCAACTTCTCCATTGGTTTTGTCACGTTTTGGCGCAATCGAGTCGATTTCATCAATGAAAACGATAGCTGGGGCATTCTTTTCGGCCTCCTCAAATGCTTTACGCAAATTGGACTCGGACTCGCCCGCCATTTTCGACATAATCTCGGGACCATTAATCAAAAAGAAAAATGCGCCGGTTTCGTTAGCGACAGCTCGAGCAATGAGCGTTTTACCTAAGTAAGAATGTTTAAAACGTTAAAACATCCAACAATAACAAAAAAAAAACGTAAAAAGACATGATTTTTAAGATTTATTTTTCAAAAAAGCAAACTTTTGATTTGACCTTATACTCAAAAAGACTATTATATAAGATATTATAACGGACCAAATCTTAGACCGTTTAATCAGCCCCCTGTAGCTTGTTGAAAGAAAACTGACTTGACCTTAAGGTAGGTCACATCTTGAGGCCTTATAACCAGCCCACCTACACTTCATGAATAAGTATATCAAAATTGTCCTAGGACATAAAAAGTTCTATAGTATATTCCTATTATTGGATAATAAGAATTCGGTATTGCGCAATACCCCGCTCGTGCGGTAATCTGGTCATTTTTGAACCCGAAGTTTAAAGGTATTCCGCCTACGCAATGCACCGTTATCTGGCCATTATTACGTAACAAAATATATTTCCGGCGAAAATAACGGCCAGATGACGAGCAGGGGATTATATAAAGCCTTTGCACACAAAAAAATCTCTAAATTTAGATTTGGCACTCACCGGTACCAGGTGGGCCATAAAGTAGAATACCACGTGGTGGTTTAATTCCGATGGCCTTGAAGAGTTGTGGGTGGCGAAGTGGTAGTTCGACCATCTCTCGAATCTGTGCCATTTGTTTTCGACATCCTCCAACGTCATCATAACCAACTTCGCTTAACGCTTCTTCGACCTCCTCGCGCTTAATGGGCTCACCCTCGTGATGAATGACCGTATCGGGCGAAACAATGCAATATGGCGCCGGGTCACAGTCGACCACCTAAAAACATAATCAGAATAATTATCGCCGATAAGCAAGTATGAACAAATTATACACCAGGTGCGCCGTTATGTTACAAAACCAAATCAAAAAAAAGTGTAACATAACGGAAAATTGTAACATAACGGCGCAGTGAGTAGGCGATTTCGCTGGAAAAAAAAATTGTAACATAACGGGACGAACGGGTAAAATATTGCGCAGTACGTGTTTTTTTGTACAAATTGTAACATAACGGAAAAAAGTGATTACGTAACTCAGTATATACTATAGCGAATTACGCGTTTTTTGTACAAATTGTAACATAACGGAAAATAGTGATTACGTAACTCAGTATAGCGAAATACGCGTTTTTTGTACAAATTGTAACATAACGGCGTAGTGCGTAGGCAAAAACGCTAGAATTTTTTTTTTGCTAAAAAATTGTAACAACGGGACGAACGGGAAAATTGCGGGGTGAAACATAACGGCGCACCTGGTATATTCAAAAATTGCATTCACAACGATTATATTTATGGATGGCTTTAATTTTTTCATAACATGGTCCGACAAACACTTCTGTTGCGACATTCAAAGTTTGACATTAATTGTTACCTTACTTTTAGAGAAATTTAGTAATTTCCGATCACACCTTTTTTGAGAAAACAGGGTATTTCCCACTCGTAAGCTAATTCAGTTAATTTGGAGCATCAGCTGTTAATACGGACCATAATTTAATATTTAAAACATTATAATATAAAAATATGGCGTATTACATTTCAATATGTGAAATATTGATAAATTCATTACCTACTTTTCATTAAGAGATCGTACTGTACAATATAGAAAAACAAAAGAAGGCCGATTGTCAAAAAGATGGACGCGCCCTCATCCCAAGGGAGTAAGGCAAGCGTCATCGACGTTGAATTAACCAAAAATAATGTTTCACTATAACTAACTAACGTTCATATTCAATTGGACCAAAAATATTCTGTTTTTTTTTCTTAGATTTCAACCATGGAAAGCGTCGAAGGAGAGACAACAGAGTTGCAGAAAAATTCTGTCGAATCAGGTTTTACATGGATGGCTTTGTTAAATCACATTTCAGAAATTATAAATGTCAATATCAGATTTTAAAAATGATTTTACTGGGTTAACGAGAGGAATTTCTGAAATATCTACCAAATATACCCATTTAGTCTACAAATATGGATTGAGGAACTAAGCTGATATCAATTATTTAATGCTATGAGCTTACTTTCTCATATCGTGATTCGATTTCGGGTAAAGCTTGAATAAAAAGACAATATAAAATATTAATTATAATAATCATCTAAAGTTACCCGAGTTTTACCCGAAACGGGTAATCACGGGTAACTTTACCCGACTTTTACCCGCGGAATTGGAATCGGGTTGGACAAGAAAAAAATCAAAATGCTGACCTTTGGTGTCTCATATTAAGAGACAGAATTCAAATTAAGGGACAGTTTTACAAAAAAAATTTAAACAAGGGACGAAAAAAGATGCAAAAAACTCAAATTAGGGATAAAACTCAAAAAAAAATAACAATCCGTCCCTTAATGTGAGACCCCTGTATAATTACTATAAAGATGAAAAATTCATAAAATAACCATTATTTGATTATCGGATTCTGAGGATAAAAAATTTTGACAAAAGATCTGGAATGGGCCTGGGAATACATTTGAAAATAACAGTTACTGGTAACTGTTAAAACGGTAAATAACAGAAAACCGGTAAAAGACAATCAACCGGGACATGATACGTTCAAAACATCATGAATTTTTTAACACAATAGGCTACACAAAAAATCATATCAATTTTCAACGTGCCCAGTTAGTACACCAAGATAGTTCGTAATAATTTACTTGAGACAGTAAATAAAACTCATCCGTTTCCCAAAAAATAATCGCTAGCTAATTACTTTAGAGAAGTTAAAAGGCCAAATGTTAATTAGATTTTGGCTTCGGGTAACCTAACTCGCCCGAATCGAATTCCCATGGGATACGGGGACCCTGTGCTTAGATGCGGTTTCATTCCTCTCAATTTTTTATTTTGACAATGAGTAATGAACTGCAAACAAAACGAATCTCGCATTGCAATGTGCCCCAAGGCAAAATAAGACCAATTTATCAAGGGCGTCATCTTTAAGGATTTATATTTTTTAAGAGCAAAAAATGCAGGATGAAGAGCGACAAGCTGGTGAAAATCGACAACCACCTAAGCCTATGACACCTTGTGAACGCGTCACACATATCGCTGGAATTATAGCAGGTCGGATATTGAGAAGCACAAAATATTAAAAAAAATTGTAAAACGTGAATTTATACACCGTTGGCGAATGGCAATCGATTAACGTGCCGTATCAAAAATGAGTAAAACATTTCTTGGGGTCTTTATTACTACATCGTAGTACACAATGACCACATATCATACGGACCTTTGACCTGATGGGATTTTAAGCCTATTTCGAAATATCTGTAATTAATCTATTAAGGTTGATTCACTAGGTAATCGACCACGGCGGAACCGATGGTCGTAGTAAAAACGCTCTAAATTGTACCGGTTAAATGTTAAACCGGAAAAATAGCTAAAAGTACATTTATTTGGCTTTTATTATCTCCACCGCTGAACCGATGGATAATAACATTGGAACATATGAAAACTAGAAAAATTGTATGGAGGAGATAATTTAAAGCTAGAAGAAGTATGGGTTAACCTACGCGTTTTAATCAATTACCGAATTTAACACTTCCGGTTTCCGCTAAAATTCCCCCATGTTTCGCACGCTGGCTCCGACCCACCATACTATTTTTAAATCTACACATGATTTAACCCTCAATCACACAAAAATTAGGTGTTATATTTGGCGTGACCTTTGGAGTTGTTTTTGGATACCTGGGCAGTTTTATTCTTTTCTTTTGTTGTTTCCCAATTTACTTATGTGGATATCGCTTCGACGTTCAACATCAAAAAGTTTACAAAAAGTCAAAAGAAACAACCGAACAACCTGGTGCAACTCAACCGCAAGAAAACGTGTAAATGTCATTGAAATTTTAGTACGAATTTTGCTGCCTTTCTGTATAAAAATAGACACCTCTTGTATATCTAATTCATCACAAATAGTTATATCACCATATTCGACAGGCTTTTTTACTGTGAATAAAACAATAATAATAGTAACACTACACAGGGTGCGCAGTTATCTGGCTAGCAGTTATCTTGCGAAAACTGCCGCTCGTGCGCTTATCTTGCGTCTTTTGAGAATTTTGTTTTTGGGGATTTATAAAAGTTATATGCTTTGCACTGAGCAGTTATCTTGCGACTTTTCAAGGACCAAGTTCGCAAGATAACTGCGCACCCTGTGTATTTGACGTCATATTGTCAGAAAATCACAAGCCCGGTATTTTGTATGCGAAAACATTTTGCTTTTGAGAAAATTTGTACTAACATACGAATTACAGTACTGGTCCTGTTAAGGCTTAAAAAGAATTTGAAAATGTCGAAAACCATCTACAACGTGGCATATAGGGCACATGTGTTGCAATAAATCATTGTTTCTGAAATTTGTGTAATTTGACCCCTGACGTTAGTTTTGAGATATATGAAACTATTAAATAAAATTTGTATTATAGAAATGTGAATCTTATTACAAACTAAAATCTGGATAAGAACAGGTAGACAATGGTCTACCAGGTGCGCCGTTATGTTTTACTCCGTTATTTTTCAATTTTAGAGATTTTTCTTTTTAAAATTACCTTGATCAGTGCATCGCTATTTTTCAATTTTCCATAATTATCTTTCACTTTTTGTAAATTTGGTTTCGAAAGATAACGGCGCACCTGGTGTAAATCATGATTTAACTCATCACGGAGTCCTAGCCGAATCAGAAAAATGCAAATAAACTGACACTTGTAAATTGACCGCTGCGAGGTAAGCGTATTGGTCGTTTTGTGGGACTATTAATCCGCGACGAGTTAATATATAGCAATCGTAAAATGTTAAATTACCTTGAACTCAATTGTTCTCATTGCACCTTTGCACTGGAAAATATCACCCTTCATGACTGGACGGTAGGCTTCGGTAAAGTATGGTTTCAAGAAAACTTGGAATAAATCGCCAGTGACACCCTCGATAGAATCATCAATTGGTAAAACATGAATTCTATGATATAAGTTAGGTCCAGTAATTTATGTGCCCGACCCTTATGCTAAATATGATATGACCTGATATGACCTTCAGTCCAAAATGGGGGCGGTTAAAAATGGAAAAAGACATGATTTTAAAGATTTGTTTTTTTTCACCAAGCATCTTTTTAATTTGACCTTATGTTGACAAAAACTGGCTTGGCCTGATAATCAGACCCCCTTTGTAGGAATTTTATTTTACCTGCAAAGGACACCCAACATATGGGACTTCTGCAATAACCAAGTTAGAGGTTGTTAAGACTGACCTACCGGTTTTTATAACCGGTCAAAGTCAAAATTGTCGAATTTTCGAAATACAAGCCATACTTTAACCGCTAATATAAACCGTAACATCAAAAATATCATGCCAGAAACCGGTTATTGCACTAGGTTAATCATTTGTGCTCCATTTACGATTGTTGAATTACTATCATGCCTGGTCTAACGGGAGTCATGAATCATAACTTATGATAGTAAATACCGTCTTTACCTTTTTCCGTATTTTACATCGGGGCATGGGTGAAGTGCCACAACGTCGCTGAGTCGAACACGTAAATTGGTTCGGACCACTCGCGGAATTCGAATTTTTTCATCGGAGACTGTATCATCGGACAGAACGATGCAAACCGTTTCTGCAAAAATAAATAAATGTTTGAAGTTGAAACAAAAATATGTTTTGAGTTTGGCCTAAGCATAGTTAATAGTAATTACCTTTTCGCTTTTTGCCCTTTATGAGAACTGTGTCTCCTCGGAACAATTGTAATTCGTCCATTTTCGCCTGAGAAAGCGAAACCACCGAATTATCATCGCCGACGGAATCATCAACAATCAGCCGATTGGGTTTTGCTTTATCTTTCAAAATGGCAGTGGAAAGATCATTTTCACTGAAAATTTTTTTTAAGTTTTAAAAAATGAAGATAGTTTTTTAGTATTATTACCAGGTGGCGGCATAAGTCAGAAAAAAATGAGCTCGGCTGTCCTCTCGGGCTCGAAAAAAAAAATCGCCTCGGCTGCCCAGTTAGAGGGCAGTTCACTGGAACTGGGAAGGCCAGCTGGGCGTTGCCGAGGCCTTGCTCTCGATACGGACGCTTTTTGTAAAAAAATGTCCCGAAACAGTCGAAAATGGACAGTGTCCATAAAAAACATCCGTATTGGAATCAAGTACTGTATACCTTCAGGTTTAAATAAAAGTTAACTTTTATGTTTCTTCTAAAAAACGATTTCCGGCTGTCTGTAAAAAAATGTCTTGAACGAGCGCATCGAAAATTTATGTCGAGTTTCAAATTAAATTTCAAATTTTAGAATCCGTTTACTTACGTTGACATGGTCTATAAACGATCGGGATGTCTTTGTTGGTTTTCGTTGTTGTTCTCGTTTTCGTGCAAAAATTTTTTTCGTGGAATCCTCCTTTCGTTCACAAAAAAAAAATCTAAAATGAAATCAAAAAATAAATAAGGTTCTTTTCACGAATGAATGTGGTGAATACAGAAATCGTAAAGAAAAACAACAGTTTGCTGAAAAACAACATAAGTCTAGAATCACTTGATAACAAAACGAAAAAATAACAACAAATCTGAATCGGCAAAAAAATATATGTAAGTCATTTTAGGACATGTCACATAGCGTGAGAAAAGGACATTATTTTATTGAGAAGCTATTAAAATATGGCTATGATATTCTTTTCAAAAAAAAAGCTGAGTATGATAATATTTACGATTGTCACCTAACCTTATGAATCTTATATGACAGAGGTTTTTTTGGACTTTTTTTTGTTTTTGTTGTCGAACGTGAGCTTTGATTCACTATTCACGAGTTATACTGTATAACATGTTTTCTATGATTCATATATAATATTCGGGTAAATCAAACAAACATATATTTCCGCCCGAAAGATATATTATTTTTATCATCACCTATCTCTGCTTGCAAAACAATTTCAAAAAATCCTCGTATTTATGAACATTGAACCATTTTTTTTTTGTAATTCGATATAAAATTTGATATAAATATAGTTTTTGTAACAATATAAAACTGCGTGCGGACGTTTGCCCTAGCTCATTCATTGTTGGACCACACAGTATATAAGTACCTGATGTAATATCCGAAAACGAATTTTACCGAAAAGTAAAGAACTTTTTAGATCTTCACTTACAAAAAAAACACAATTTTATAAAGCTTTTCAAAAAAGACAAATTTTGTAATAAAGTATGTATTTTTCGAAACGCTGTATAAAATAATATTTTTTTGTAATTGAAGACATAAAAAGTTCTTTACTTTTCAATAAACTTTGTTTTGGGATTTTTCTTCAGGTACGTATACAATCGTGTCAAACTTTATATTTGAAAGGCCCCCATTAATTTATTTAAAAAATAAGTTCAAAAATACAAGTTTTGCAGACAATTGTATGATATACGGACTAGCCTAGATTCAAGAATTTTATGAGCAAATTTGGCTCCCATCCAAATTATGTAGCGTTTGCGATCAATTAAAAAAATAAAAATAACCCAAATTAAGCTTTGTGTCCAAGATACATTTAAAAGTAAATATTTTACCCTACAACTCTCTTTTCTGAAAAATAAATACAAAAAATGTTTGCTTTGAAACTAAATTTGTCAATGAAACGAGGGTAAAATTATACGAGATGGTGAGTCACCTCCGGCCCTTTTCATTGGCCAGTCTGAGTATTTAATTGTTATTTGTGTGATGGTACCAGTAAACCAACCGATTTTAAATTAATGGCCTTTTTAATTCAGCATTGTTTAAAAATTATTTTCACGAATTTATGCATAAACTTCTTCTGACAAAAAAATGATCAAATAAATTTGGTGATTTTTTTTTTATTTCTGGTTCGATTTAATATGAAGTGTTTTTTGCACGTTGAACGTTGTTTGAACGAATTTGCAGGCACCAACTACATCTTAACTCCTACGGGTCTTCAAAAAAATTGGAAATTACGACTTAAACAAATTTTTGCGAGCTAAATATTATCACTTTAGAATATAGTCTATAGTGATAATATTTAGCTCGCAATAATTTGTTAAAGTCTTAATTCCCAAATTTTTTGAAGATCTAGTCTATAGACAACATTTGATAAGCGTATGATATTCTTACTCAAAACTAACAGATTTCAAATTTGCCCGCGGGAGTTTATATGCAGCGCACACAATTTTTGACATGTCAAAAATGGCATCCTATTATAAGTAGGGTGCCCGCATTTTTTTAGTACAGCAATACCATAAACAGAAAAAGGCATATCCGCTAATTTTTGCGATATAAGGCTATTAGGCCTTAAATAACGGGTACTCGTCCAACCGAAAACATGTTTGAACTGTTAAAATGTTCTCTATGAAAAATTGAATCGATTTTCTATCAATTAACTGCTGCGCACCCGTTTTAATTTCTGAAATAACAGACCAAACTGCGACTTGAGCTTCTTTTGCACAAAATGAGCGCGCAGCTGTTAAATAAAGGAATAAAGTGGATGGCTGTGAAAAATAATTTGAAGAAGTGTAAATAGTTCTCTCTCTGGGCAGTCACCGTAATTTTTTTTTGGAATTTCTTACGGATTTTAGCCATTGGCACCATGTGGCATATTTAACGTGGCGTTGTTTAATTCATTTGTAACTTCGTTAAGAAGAATTTTTGGATCAGTATCCAATATATCATATCCGGTCCCGACATAGTCGTTGAATGAGCTTACTTTTTCATCTTCAATCTACACCAGGGTGCCCACAAAGTCGGAGCTTAGGCATACCATTCATGATATCAAACATCGAAAAAGTACATTTTGGAGAAAATCTGAAAAAAATTCGAAAATTTTCCAAAATTTTTCGTAGGTTCACAACACTCGAAAAAACGTTTTTTCATTAGTGGATCTATCATCAAGCTCTATATGCTAGAATGTGTAATTGATTTGGACACTTTTTGAAATTTACGGATTTCCATGTGGGCACCCTAATCTGCACAAAATAACCATCCATACATTCCCGACAGTTTGAAATTTGTTTGTGTTGATTCTTTGCAAACTTTGAAATAAACATAGTTCTGAAATAACGTCGTTTACGAGTCGTAAGTTGGTTTCTGTGGTTTTCACTTTACGTTACAGATCTGCTTGTGCGTTAACCCTTGTTCTATAATATGGGACGATTGGTACAAATTACATTTGAGATACCTAAAGTCTAATAAAGTGTGATATAAGCAGTAATTACGCACAAACAGACTCTGTTAGCGATATGAGTTTCTAATGCTTTATAAATCAAAGGAAAAGCTCACCTTAAACACGTGAAACATGTTCTGACCCGTGGCTCACATGTGATACGGGAACGGCATGTTGCCGCCTCAAATGACCCCCAACGCCATAGCTGTAATGCCTTTAAGAGGGTGACATTATTTTCGATAAGTTAAATTACACCACCTAACACGTTATGTTACTCTCGTTATGTTAACAAAATTACATTATGTTAACAGTTTTTGACGTTTAATGGTGTTAACATAACGTGTTAGGTGGTGTATGAAAAATTATCTGACGAGTTTTAAATCGTATCTTTACCTGTACCTGACAATTTAACCCGATAAAGACACTAATCGTTAACTAAAAAGAACAGGAAACGAAAGTGTAGACCAAAACGAAAATCTGTTCATCAAGGAACTACAGTCGTGGAAGCGAGAACCTAACGAGCGAGAACGTAACGCTTTTTGGGAAACGGTCGACTAAAATGAGCAAAAAGTGAAGCGAGAACGTAACGAAAAAGCGAGAACGTAACAGTTTTTGACAAACGGAAGTGTTACGTTCTCGCTTCCACGACTGTAATCAAATTATTGCCGGTAGTTGCGGTTTTGGTTACGGTCCGAAATTTTTAAGTAGTCAGAAATTTTAGCTCTAACTTTTTTCCTGTTCTATGACAAAAACCATTTGCCTATACCTTTCTTGGTTTTCCCGGAATCATCGTTTCAAAAAAGTAATTTTTCGCTCTGGTAAAAACTGACCCAATATTCTTGAAAAGGTTCGGTTATAATAAGTTACTTTTCACATACGTTTTCATCACATAATGTCACCAATGCCTTGAAGAAAACCGCCGTAAGTGGTCTAAGTGAGGCCACATCAAACGCGGCATATTTTAACAGGTCGTCGGATAAGGGCCGCTGTGCCCAAATGTGATAGTCTTTTTTGTGCTGTGCCTGGTTTGCTTTACAGTGGAGGAGGGACGAATCTGTATATGATTTATATGCTAGCTCCAAATTGATTGCCTGGGGCGGATTCTTGCGCGCCGCACTGTAGTCAATAATGGCTGGCGCATTTTTTATTAACTCTTTTCTGTTGGCGAATTCCAAAACTAAATGTATCACAAATTAAAACGAGACCGTGAATGAGTTAATTTTCGTCCCTGAAGTGCCAGCAAATAGCTGAGGGGTTCATTACGCACCTGGTTATATGAATATTATATTAATATAATATAATATACACCACATAAACCGTTATGTTCACGCCATCAAGCGTCAAAAACTATTAACATAATGGAATTTTGTTAAAATAATGA
>SCLG01000323.1:70122-81263 GCA_004367875.1 Oikopleura albicans | reverse complement strand
AGGTTTGAAAGGGTTAACATAACGGGTTATGCGGTGTAATATAGTATTGGACTACACATGTGACATGTCTTATAGCCTATAACCAACAAAGGGTTAGACAATGAATATAGAAAACTCATCAAGTCAGGTTTTATGCTTTGGACCTTATAATCAACTCTACTCCGCGGTGCACCGTACGGAATCCGTACTACGGTCCGTAGTCAACGGATGTATTTTATATCAGACATTATAACTTATAACTTATAATTTATAAGATATTATAAATATGATTGATAGTTAGTTCAATTATTAACATTGAAATTTAATTATTACCTTGTAAATCTACCATACAGTTGACTTTTATATGATAACTAGCCCATAAATTCGACGCATCGGAACATCCACCCCACATAACTTTCATCTAAAAATATAAATTTTAGGCACCAATCATCTCGAAATGAAGGCAATTATAGACAAGGTCCCATTTAGCAAAACAAGTCAAACGTACTAAGGGCGTTGGTTATAAGGTCTTAAGGAAAAATTGTAAAAAAGACATGATTTTATAGATTGTCTTAGACCATAAACGAATCAAATCTCAGACCTTACAAACCATTATAAACCAATTCATTTTAATTTTACTTAAATCATTTGTTGATTTACCTTGGTTTGTGATTCAAAAAGCTTCCTTAACCATCCATTTTTGCTGCTCAACTCGAAATCGCCCAGAATTTTGATATCAATGAGAAAGCATATATTATTTTCGTAGGTGTTAACCTGCATTAAAGTGATTTCACCATTTGGACCAAGTTGATCACCTTCGAGATCAATGAGCAACACATCGGATGGCTCAATATACGCCTTTGCTTTCCGCAAGGTGGCGTCGTCGGCAACCAAACACATTTTCATTTTGTCATCATCGGACGGTAGACTTGAGAATAATTTTTTCCATCTTGGAATCACTAGACATTTGTTGTTTATTAAAGTTACATTGTTTTTTATTAAAGTTTCAACAAACCCATTTCCTGCCTGTATAAAAATTATTACGCTGCCCTGTATTGGGACAAAATAAATTTAAACAAAAAAATGTAAAAAAACACTTTACAGTTATACACCTTACAGGTAAACAGGTCAAGTTATAACTATTTGAAAAATAAAATGGAATTTCCCATTTTTTTAAAAATGTCAAAAGACATGATTTCTATGAAAAAAAATGTCCCAGCGGGGGGAGGGGTTTCTTCGTCCAACAAAAAGCCCAAAAAGACATGATGTATGTTGAAAAAACTGATTTGACCTTCGTGCAAAAAATGACCTTATAACCAGTAAAAGACGAGTAATCGGTTAAACGGTAAATTAACACTGCAATATTCACCTGTGTTGCGATATTTGAGGAATGAAGGATATACAAGTTTGCAACATTTGTGGACGGCGCGGAGAATATCGCGGTCTTCGGCGGTAAACATTTTATCGTCAATTGACATCATGACACGATTCTGGTATTTCATCTGGTCCCGGTGTATACGTTCCGGCTTACGAACAAACGATATGAAATCGCGGTCGCACATTAACCTGAACTTTAATTAATTTACCGTACACCTACTCGAGTCTGTACCCGACTCGGGTAACCCGAGTGTAAAAAATATGTTGTTTACAAATAAAAACTCACACAGTCAGGGGTCTCTAATAGAGACTCTCTATATGTTCATATCTCTCTAGATGTGCACGTTTTTCGGAACTCAAAAATGCACTTCTCGACACCCCTGATTGTATCATTAAATACCGAATAGGTTTAATAGGTTTGGCGAATCGACAAATGACGATGACAATTTTGTGCGCCTTACTAATATGAAAACATCCCCTGACCAGTTATCTTAACACTTTTTGGACCAAAACGTAGCCGGTCAATGTTGAACAAGGTGGCTATAACTTGAACACACGGACGACAGAAAAGGGGGTGACCTAAAATTTAGGTCCTAAATAAACTGACCTTTCGAAAGTCGAGTTATTCAAAAGATTTCATAAATAAATCTCTGATGAAAAAGACAGACTCTAATGAAAAAAAAAATCAATGAAAAAATAGGTAAACACAATGAACGTTTGTCTAATGAGAATCGATCTTTCTAAATTTCGACTAACGTGATAGTGAGATATTCGACATTTGTCACTTTTACGATAAGGATATCCGATATATTCGGATATATTAGAGATGGGAGTAGGAATCAGAAAATGACTGAAATTTTAAAAAATTATAATAATAGCGTTCAAAATTCTTATGGATTTGGCGAAAAATTTCGGCGAAACTTTATTTCGAGAATTCGAGCTTGAGTAACCCGTCATGAGAATGTTTTGGAAATGTTGATTTCTGCAAATTCTAGAGACTGATTAGCGACTAAAGTTGTTACACCCGCTGCGCAGTTATCTTTCCACCAAATTTTTCAAAAAGCGGAAAAATAACTGCACCGTCGGGTAGATAAGTACACAATGTGTAGGCGGTTAACCGCGGTTTGCGAAGGTGGTGTATAAGTTATTATATTTTTTATAGATTTTCTGTAAAATCCGATTTCTGAGGTAAAACCCGATATATATCGCTATACAAAACTCACCCGGTTTTTTCGAAATGTTCAATCGAATCCTCGGTATTGATATGATGCTCCTCCAAAAACTGTCGTATCAGAGCTATTCTCGTTTTTTCTTTCTCTTTCAAGGTCGGTTCAATTTTTTCAAGTTCACAAACTGACTGAAATTCCCCATGGCTGAGTAGGAGACGCATTTCCCCCCTACCGTTTGTCTGTGTTCGCACTTTGAGCATATTCATCTTTTCGAAAAAAACAATTTCATCGTCGGACAGGGCCCCCATGTTTGTGTTTGTGGGGTAACAAAAAATCCGNTCATTTTATTGTGAACCAACACTAGACCTAAAGGTCGACAGAAAAAACAAATCAATTCCATGCAAACTCTGAAAGCCTATAGCGTTTAAGTTTACTGTTGGTGTTGAAAAAACGGGCATCTTGTCTAAAAAGTGCCCACTACATAAAGTTTTAGATAGCATTTTATAACCAAACTTCACCCACTATTTCTTTGAACCTTATTAATTACTATACAAAAACTAATTCAGAAAAAAATCACAAAATAATACCAGATTTTTAGGAAATTAGATGGGTGATTTTTTTCACTTAGGAATTTGAACGAATTTTTTGGACGTTATTTTTTTCTAGAAAGTCCTCAATAATGAACTTGTTTGTACTTCATAATTGTAGTAGAACCTGAACAAATGCATAAAACACATAAAAGTTTTACTAAAAGCTAGTTTTCAAGTTTTCTATTTTTATTTGTAAACAACTCTATAGACCCGTCCTTAAAAGGTACCAAAAACGTGTTTTCTTAGGATCTTCAAAAAATTCTAGAACTCACTACAGACATTTCCGGGATTTGATTTTTTCGCATTTTCTTAGCAACTTTTTGAGGCCCCTAGGCTCTTTTGATACCTTTTACACGTTATACTTTTTAAGAAAGTACCGTCTCTAGATGTGCATTTCTCTTTCGTGCACGTTTTTCGGAAATCAAAAACGCATATCTCGACCTGATTGTATGATTAATCCCAAAAATAGGTTTGGCGAATCGACCAATGACGATGACAATTTTGGGCGCCTTACTAATATGAATACATCCCATGACCAGTTATCTTTTTGGACCAAAACGTATCGTAAATTTCATTTATCTAACCAAAGTTCCATTCCATTTATCTAACCAAAGTTCCTACCCAATTATCTTAACAAAATTCAATTATATTAACAGTTTTTGAGCACAGTTGTTAAGATAACTGGTTAGGTGGTGTAGTTTACGGAAAATTTAATAACTTGAAAATTGTAGGACTTTAAAATAATAATATCGTTCAAAATTGATAGTTGTTCAATTTTTATGTATTTTCGCGAAAAAATTCAGTGAAACTTTTTTCTAGAATTTTAGCGTGAGTAACCTCACGTGAGTATGATTTGGGAAATTTCTGCAAATTCTAGAGACGTATTAGATACTAAAGTTATTATAATTCTTATAGATTTTCTGTAAAATCCGATTTCTGAGGTAATTAGCGGTAATTTACCGGTAAAATCCGATATAAAACTCACCCGGTTTTTTCGAAATGTTCAATCGAATCCTCGGTATTGATATGATGCTCCTCCAAAAACTGTCGAATCAGAGCTATTCTCGTTTTTTCTTTCTCTTTCAAGGTCGGTTCAATTTTCTCAAGTTCACAAACTGACTGAAATTCCCCATGGCTGAGTAGGAGACGCATTTCCCCCCTACCGTTTGTCTGTGTTCGCACTTTGAGCATATTCATCTTTTCGAAAAAAACAATTTCATCGTCGGACAGGGCCCCCATGTTTGTGTTTGTGGGGTAACAAAAAATCCGAAATTATAAACACCAAAATCACGGAGAAAAATAAAAGGATTTCTTCTTAGTCTGTCATTTGTTCTCTGCCCTCACGTGACCATTTAGTCGACGAATGAAATTGCAGTNGCGAAGGTGGTGTATAAGTTATTATATTTTTTATAGATTTTCTGTAAAATCCGATTTCTGAGGTAAAACCCGATATATATCGCTATACAAAACTCACCCGGTTTTTTCGAAATGTTCAATCGAATCCTCGGTATTGATATGATGCTCCTCCAAAAACTGTCGAATCAGAGCTATTCTCGTTTTTTCTTTCTCTTTCAAGGTCGGTTCAATTTTCTCAAGTTCACAAACTGACTGAAATTCCCCATGGCTGAGTAGGAGACGCATTTCCCCCCTACCGTTTGTCTGTGTTCGCACTTTGAGCATATTCATCTTTTCGAAAAAAACAATTTCATCGTCGGACAGGGCCCCCATGTTTGTGTTTGTGGGCTACCAAAAAATCCGAAATTATAAACACCAAAATCACGGAGAAAAATAGAAGGATTTCTTCTTACTCTGTCATTTGTTCTCTGCCCCCACGTGACCATTTAGTCGACGAATGAAATTGCAGTTATTTCATATTTCACATTATTTTTAGGAAAAAAGACTCTTTTTGTTTTTTGTGAAAAAAAAGTGTCCCGCCGGACGGTTTCAGCATCAGGTAAGTGATTCGCCATTTTCTCGAATTTTTCTTTTTGTCGACCTTCAACAGGCGACCTGGTCGATTTTTCGAGATGAATCTCCATTGATAGTTTATTGAGATTAGAACAGCCGTTGATTGGCTAGGAAACACAATGAATTTGAACTGTTAGAAAAAAAATAAAATATTGGTGAAAACTGAGTGCCAAGTGTGTGTATGTTTTCGTTGAGTTTCGCGAGTCATGGTGATGTGGAGAGGGTACGTGGCCAGCCCGTCACAGTGACTCATCAACATTTCGCACTTTCAACTTTATCCCTTTTATACCCTAAATTTAGTCTAAAATTCAGATTATAATTTAGACTAAATTTGAGGATTTTTGGCTCTTAAATTTAGAGTCCGAATATCAAAATTTTCACTAGTATTTTTTAAACAGCTTCCGGTGAAATTATGCATAACATAAATTAAACATAATTATGTTTAAAAAATTAATTAAAAAAAATTTCTAAGTTTTGCCGTGAAATGCTCCACCGAGAATCTAATTCTAAAATTGTCAACAGTTTGTAAAATACGATNCTCTTTTTGTTTTTTGTGAAAAAAAAGTGTCCCGCCGGACGGTTTCAGCATCAGGTAAGTGATTCGCCATTTTCTCGAATTTTTCTTTTTGTCGACCTTCAACAGGCGACCTGGTCGATTTTTCGAGATGAATCTCCATTGATAGTTTATTGAGATTAGAACAGCCGTTGATTGGCTAGGAAACACAATGAATTTGAACTGTTAGAAAAAAAAAATATATTGGTGAAAACTGAGTGCCAAGTGTGTGTATGTTTTCGTTGAGTTTCGCGAGTCATGGTGATGTGGAGAGGGTACGTGGCCAGCCCGTCACAGTGACTCATCAACATTTCGCACTTTCAACTTTATCCCTTTTATGCCCTAAATTTGGTCTAAAATTCAGATTATAATTTAGACTAAATTTTAGGCTTTTAGACTCCAAAATTTAGAGTCCAAATTTCAAAATTTTCACTACTATTAGTTTAAACAGCTTCCGGCAAAATTATGTTTAAAAAAGTTCTAGGTTTTTCCATGAAATACTCTCTGTACCGAGAATCTAATTTTAAAATTGTCAGCTGTTTGTAAAATACGATTTTCTTAACTTGGTCAATAAGGGTCAAAAATTTTAACTGGCTATAGTCCGTCAATTAAAATTTTTGACCCTTATTGAACAACAGTTAAGAAAATCGTGTTTTACAAACCGCTATAGTCTATAACGCTCTATAAACAATAGAGTTTTTCTGCTATGCCTGACAGGGCTATGTCTTAACGGGCTATCAAGGATAAGTTATCCCGGATAACCTATCCTTCGAAACTTTTCACGTTCTAGATTGTTTGTAAATTTCGTTGATTGATTTGTCAGGGTGTCTCTTAAAGCACGTTTCACTTCAATTTGAACTGAGTAGGTTAAACAAAAAAAGGAGGCGGCAATCGTAGTTACGCGTAGTAAGCAAATTGTTGTATTTAAAAGATGCATAGTGTCCGTTTATTTAACCTACTCAGTTCAAATTGAAGTGAAACGCGTGTTACTTGTGTCGCCCGCTCTTCCAATACGGAAATTTAGAAACAATCTAGAAACGCTCGGCCGATTTTCATGAAACTCGACCGATAGCTACCGACTGCATATCAGGAATACATACACACTCTCGCGAGATCTCGGTATTTAGCCATCAGATTATAAAAAAAATTGTGAAATCGATTTTTTGTTCTTTTGAAATTAAAAATGTACTTTTCCAAAAACTACCAAGAAAATGCACTCACTAGATATCATGTCCTTAATGATTGCAAAATGATTGAGTAGCATCAGGCTAAACAACGGCGTCATTAGAATACGTTGTTGATCGTAAATACGGTTTCCGTTAATTTTTCCCGCATTTAATTGTCGTAAAATTAAATAATTAATCATCATTATCTCACGGACAAATGATCCCTATCTCAAGGCGCATCGACAAATTTATTTCAATACACGAAATCAAACAAATAAATAAATAAAGACAGCTGAATCGGCAGTTTTGAACAGGTTATTTTCAACTATTTTGCCTACGCACTAAGCAGGAAGCCAACAATGGCTCTGAACGGACCATACGGTATGGTCCATACCACAATGGCTCTGAACTGACCATACCATTTTATGCTTTTTAACCGACAATGCGCAATCTTAATAAAAAAACAATAGTCAAAGTTGATGAAATAAGGCGGGGTTTAACTATACTGTATACGGTGTGGTCCATCAATTAATCAGGCAGAGCAAATTTTTACACGCACTTTTAATGCTGAAATAATATAAAACTGCGTGCGAACCACATGTGTACTGTAGTAATCTATACTGTAGACTATACACGTCTGCAAAAAATATTCGTTATAACGCGTTATCATAAAATACACATATTTCAGTTCTTTCGTAGTATTATGTAATAAACTTGGAAATTCCAGTAGACCCTCTATTTTAAAAACGTATTTACTAAAAAAGTCCATTAGAACGTGTATTTGCACATCGAAATGTAAATAAAAGTTCTATTGTACATCAAATATGAATATTAGAATTTAATAATCTATAATTTATGGAACTCAACTCGAAACCTGTATTAATTTAAACGTACGTAATAAACTTCAAATTTATACAATACATTTTGGATGTATGTGTACAATTTTAAGAGGATCTACTTTTGGAAACTACGAAATTCTTCGAGAAATACTTAATTTTGGAAGAAGGGGATGAATTGTGTGTACGGGCCAAATTGAATGGATGAATCAAAATATTTATTAGCTTCACAATATGAAGTTCACATCTTATGAATTAAGTGATAATTAATGGATAACAACCGAGTTTTATGAAAATGAACCAGTTAGATTCTCATTGAATTTCTCAAAACTTGCTTGCTTGTTATTATCTTGTGGATGGGCCATATCCTACTGGCTGAAAAATCAAGTCTAATAAAAGGCTCATAATTGCTAGATTTGTGGGTAAATTTCGATACCTGCGGACTTGGTATTGTCTTTTGAATCCGAATTAATTTAAAATTTTTTTGAGAAATTCAATGAGAATCTAACAGGTTCATTTTCATAAAACTCGGTTGTTATTTTGAGGATCATGCAATCTGATTTCTATTGGTGACGATTTTATCTGAATTACCTTTTTCTCCTCCTTGTGGACAACCTACATTTCAACTAAGGTTGCTCACTAGGAGGAGAAAAGGTAATTCAGATAAAATCGCCACCATATAGAAATTGGATGGCTTGATTCTCAAAAATATTCAATAATTATCCCTTAATTCATAAATGTGAAACTAATTAATTTCCAAATTGGGGTACTTCGTGTATCATAGGGGTACTTCATGTGTGAATACTCGATGTACATGTCAATTTTCTTTCATCAAACTAATTTCGAGAATCTGAATTTCAACTCATGTGCATAAACTAGTGCATTAACTTAGAACTACTTGAGATGTGCTTTGACAAAAGTAGTAGCACGTGGGGACAAGTTCATGGTTTTTGCGTCATTTAAAAGTCCCTTCTGACTGCATACTGAAAATCAAATATTTATCTCCCCAACAATTTATTACAGCAACATAGTTTTAGTCATTAGTTTTTAGTCAATAACTTTACAGCCTCGGTATAAGCTTATTATACAGAGCCACTTCAAGAGATAGAATTCGCCTTATTTTGCTAAAAGATTTAGTTCTAGTGTATCATACAGGTTTTTATTTTCAAGATTTTTTTCTCTAATACTGTGATAATTCAATTGACGAATGTTAGTACTTCATTTTAGGATTATAAATCATAAATAATATGAGGATTGATCCAGATCTGATGGATCACGACAGGAACGATTCAACTTTTTTTCAATAAAGTCATCTGTTTTAGTCCCATAATATTGAAGATGCAGATATTTTATAGTAAAGCATATAATAAATAATTAGCATTTACGTTTTCTTTACAACAATTTTTGGGATAAAAAACTAAAGTTGAATCATACCGAAAGTTTTCGATTACCAAGAGACGCAGAGCTCGTAAAATTGGACAATCAAGCTATTGATACGTTTGGCGGGGCAGAGATACCGGGCGGTACAATGGGCACTCAAACCACTTCAGGTAGCGGCTCATACATTTTAAATACTTTATGTTGGAAGCCAGGCATAATAAAGTTCTTTGGATTGGCTCGGATGATAATAAAAATTTAGTGGCTGGGCTCGTTACCGTAAAAATTTTCGTTGGCTCGGTCGAGCCCAGCCAAATTGCGACTTTTGTCTTTGAGCAAGCCAATTATTCCGAGCTCTGGTTGAAGCAAGTTTTGGGACGATGATTTAAGTATTGCAAAAAAGATAATTACGGAAAAAACCGAAACCTATTTAGTAAATACCGTTGTAGTACTTCTATTGTACATGTATGGCCTAACATCTTTTCAATACAAGTATGCTTCGTATCCTAACGGTTTGTGGCCAAGTGAACATAGAAAAGGCCCAACAATGTCAAAAGAGTTACTGTTTTGAAAGGGTTCCACTGAAACCCATATCGTAACTGTTTGATCCATAACTTAAATCGTAACTATTTGATCCATAACCTAAATCGTAACTTTTTGATGCATAACCCATATCGTAACGATTTTCGGGATATGAAAGTGTTGCGATATGGCCCACGTGTCATACGGGTTTTACCACTGTAATAAATGGGATAATTTATGAGTCGCCAGGGACCTTTCAGGAAGGGTTTATTTCTTCCTTTACGATGATTCTTCTCGCCGAAATTGCGGACAAAACGTTCTTCATCGCGTGTATTATGGCCATGCGGTATAATCGGCTTCTGGTGTTTTCGGGTGCGTGGGGTGCCCTCGTCCTTATGACCTTCTTGTCCTGCGCTGTCGGTCAATTGGTCATGTCACAAACGTGGATTAATCAGCAAGTAATTCATTACATTGCCGCCAGTTTATTTCTTATCTTTGCCATTCAAATGATTTATGAGGGATTTAAAAACCGCGGCTCATCTGCGCGCGAAGAAATGGAAGACGTGGCGGCAGAATTACGCGCAGATGACGAGGAATTACGCGTGCGATTCAGGACTTGTTTAGTCAAATAATACGTTGTTGTGATATTATTTTAGATAAGCCAATTTATTGCTAGTGTTAGCTTGTATTATGTTAGCCAGAAAATGACATTGGCTTAGCTTACCTTGGCTTAAGCCGGAAACAGATCTGGCTAAGCTTAGCTGATCAAAAATAAGCTAAGCCAAAATAATTTTAGGGTTAGCTTCCTTTGGGTAAGCGAACAATCGCATTGGCTTAGCTTGGCTTATTCTACATAAGCCCAGGTAAGCCATGACTTTTATAAACCATACTGTATCGTTATTTATATTATATCTTATACCTTATTTCTGTGATATCTTGATTGAACTATATTTATTGTATTATATTATTATTGTATATTATATATGTATTATTATTGTTGATTATTGTATATACTTTTTCATACACTTATATTATTTTTTTAGTCCTTTTATTATATAAAAATCTTAACTAGCCGTCGCGAGTTCAAAAATGTTCCCATTTACCTAGAAATAAGGGTATGAAATTCAATACTATGAATGTCATAATATTCATATTATGAAATTCATACCCTTATTTCTATATTTTGACATTTTCATCCATCGTAGGTAAATGGCATAATTGTCCAACATTCGCTAGGGGCGCTATCGAGCTATTTTAAAAAAAAATTGTTGATTAGAACGAATGCCAGAAAAAATTCAACATCTGATGCTGCAAAGGATCCCGAAAATGCCGAGATCGTTGTTGAAATCGTTCGTACCGATAATAATGATCGTGTTCGATCCCGAACCGACACTTTAAATGATTTGCCCGGTTCCGTTAACTCCGTTGCGCCGGCCGATATTAACACAAATGGGGATGAAAATGTCGCGCTTCGAGATTCGTCGCCCGACGCGCCGCAATTGTCCGAAAAGGGAAAATTGGCCCTGGTTGGACAGAAAATTGAGAGCTTTTTCTTGATATTTATCAATCCAGTTTTTCTGAAAGCATTCATTTTAACCTTCATT
>SCLG01000323.1:44004-61896 GCA_004367875.1 Oikopleura albicans | reverse complement strand
TACATGTATGTACCCGTTTGTATTTTGAGTTTAGTCCGCTTGTGTGATGCCGTTTGAAACTGGACATTGCCGCGCCGCCTTCCCAAGATGGTATTACAATGTCGATACCGGAAAGTGTGAAAGATTTACATACGGTTTGTCACCATTAGTTTTAGTGAATACACCACATGTGCACTTATTTGGACACTTCGTCAGTCAACAACTGTCCAAATAAGTGCAAATTGTCCAAATAAGTGCATAGTGTGTAGGCGGAATAGCTGGAAAACTCGAACATTTTTTGTCCAAATAAGTGCACGATCGGGGCTAATTCTAGACTGTTTAAACGTTTTGTGTATGTAAAATAGGGGATTTTTTGTCCAAATAACTGCACGATCGGGCGGATTCTAGAACATTTAAATTTACAGTGTAGCAAAACAAGCACATTTTTTGTCCAAATAAATGCACGATCGGGTAAGGCTCTAGAATGTTTCAATTTTTTTGTCTATTAGACACTAAATGTTTATGAATGTATCAAAAAAATGAGAAATTAAACGCAAAATGGGGAACAAAAAAAAACGTCTCAAATCTCCCGTCATTTTGTAACAAAAGTGTCCAAATAAGTGCACAGTGTGTAGGCGTTTTCGCGGGAAAAATTTGAACCAAAAAAGTGTCCAAATAACTGCACCATCGGGAATTTTGTCCAAATAAGTGCTGTCCAAATAAGTGCACATGTGGTGTATATTATATTATACCTTATTATATTATACCTTAAAGGTACCAGATTGATAGCACTGTGGTCCGTACCATAGACTGTTGCATAGTTCATAGAGACTGACAGCAATTCTGCTGTTATCACCTGTCGTTGTTCTCAATTTTTGTAGACATACAGTATGAGGACTGTATGAGATATAATAACGCGCTTCTCGCTTTTAGATTTAAGCCTATTAGAATGCAAAATTTGAGAAAGCGAGAAGCTCGTTATTTCACCCCATACGGGCCATTCGGTAGTGACACTTGCTTTTCAGTTAATTTTTGGAACGCTTTATTTTATTTTTGCATATAGCGATTAGAATTTGTGGAATTGCCCCCCTAGCGATTTGCGTTCACGAGATACCCAAAAACTTTGGGAGTCAAAACGCGTCTGCAATTTGCAGTCGAGGACTTATTTTAGAAAAATACTGTGAAAATATACGTGAAAATTCAAAAACCCTCTTTTTGGTAAAATTGTCTATTAGTTCTAAACCTTAAAGGTTTCTTCAGGTGGCTGCGGTGGAAATATGAATCGATTTGAATCGGCGGAAACATGCATTCAATTATGCGAAGGAGTAACTCGGGCAAATGCTCGTGAACTTTAAATATACTGATATCATAAACGACAAAGTTTGTATTTTACTCTAGAAGATAATACACGCTTCGAGCCCAGACAAGTAAAGCACACGCTTCGCGCGCATGCTTGATAGAAACGCGATTTCTATGAAAATTCTGTACATCATATCTTATATGATCCTATCTAATCAATAAAAAGGATATTATACTATGTATAAACGGTAATTTACGCAATTGTGTTTTAATATTTTATTATGAAAATTTTTGTTTTATACTAAACTGTGTTTAAAATAAAACACATTTCCTTATTCTTCATTTAATGTCATGGATCTGCGAACTTATACGGTGATGACTCGTTACTAACGAGGTAATACACTCATTAGGCCGTTTTTTAGTTTAAAAGCGGCCCTAATCGGAGTGTTTTTGTACAAAAATTTCTTATTCATCTTCAAAATGTTAATACGTACTGTGATGGATTCGATCTAATACCGAAATCGTACGTAAATGGGAAATGGGTCTAAACTCGAAAAACGGTCAGCGTCCGTAAAAGGAACACTGATTTTGTTCGCCTAAAAATCGACCGTAAAAAGCGCATTGTCCGATAAATCAACGTCCCAAAAGGGAGTAAGGACTGTATGTAAAAATTATTATTCATTGGCTACAAATTATACCAAATTTATCATAGAAAAAGAAGCTGGCTCCTTTTACCCGAAACAGCATCTTTATGCGAATACAGTCTATGAATCTATGATGCTTAGTCTTGAATGGGGCCGTCCTTGCATGAAAGGAAGTTATAGCCTATAACTTATAGGCCTTCAACTTGATTTTAAAAGTTTGAATTCCTACCAAAATTAATGAATAAAGCTTGAATTTCAAAGACATCTTGGAGAACTGTACAGGATAACTGTATTTTGCTGAAGCTGTAAAAATAGATGTATGTTCCTATTGAACCAAATTAATAGAAATCCGATTTAATTTATACCCGAAGGAAAATCGCGATTGTCATCTTCGGCAGACGAAGTGTATAAAATATTTTTAATATGTCTGGTATATTCAGTCAGATTGATTAATTCTGAAAATAATTATATGTATCATAGTTTGATCTCAGAATATCTTGCACATAACTTTTTTCATGGTGTAACACATAATTTAGACACATGGGTACCCATATAGACAATATGATACAGAAAATATTTTGGAATGAAATTATCCTAAACGGTGTTCACATATGTAGTAATCATCAGGCAGAGAATCTACAATACCGTCCTTACTCCTTTTTGGGGCACTTTTTGGGCCAAAATGGATAACAAAAATCCTTTTTGTGATGATGCTCCTTTTTCGGACGCAATTTTCGATAACAAAAAACGTCGCAAAAAAGAGTAAGGACTAACTATATATAAAATAAAAAAAAAATGTTTTTGTGTGAAATATATCTAAACTAAAATATTTTTTACGGAAATCGAGAATGGTGGTTCTCAAAATCAAAGAACAACTTTTTTTTCGACCTCCCCAAATCAAAAAACTACTTTTCCAGATCGATAGAGCTCGGGAAACTAATCACATCTGCAAAAAAAAATTATAAAAAAGTACTNACCCGTCCCGCGCCACCGTACCCACATCTGGGTACGGTTCATTCCATTATTGCAGCCAAACTACTGGGCCGATTTCCAAATTAAAAAAAAATATTGAAGACTAATTCTTCTACTTCAAAATAAATCTATGCAGTTATAATTTTATTATTAGGAACAATATTTTTAATTTAATTAAAAAAGTGGATTAAACGTTACAAGATAGCGGATTAACATATTATATGTTACATATAGCATTAAAAAATAAAAGTAATACAGTCAGGTCCTTCTAGATGTGCGCCCTTTAGATGTGCGTTTTTTACGAAAATTTGTAAATACCTCTAGATGTGCGCCTTTTTCAGGCCGACTTTTTCCAACTGCACCTATAGATGTGCACGTTTTTTGTCGGATTTTTTTTTCAAAAAGTGTCTTTATCTGGGACATGCAGAACCGATTTGCGCGCAATTTTTAGATGTCTCCATTAGGTCTCTTTAGTTTTAGCATATAAATTGGGCAGACAAAAATAAATGTTCATTCAATAATATGACGGGAAGAGGCCTATCTAAGGCCATTTCGCCCACATAGGAATTTATTCAGTATAAAATAGCACTTATGCATTGTACAGTGTGACTGAGAAAAAGCACGTCGCGCTTCTCGTTTTTTCCATTCAAAAAGAAGAGAAAAAACGAGAAGCGCGACGTGCTTTTTCTCAGTCACACTGTAGTAGCATATCTCAAAAAGTATTCAAAAGAGACGTTTACGACGATGGCCAAAATGTTTTCGGAAAAATAGGGTCAATTTTTTTTTATAAATTGATAATAAAAAACATGCTCAAACGTATTATCACAAAAATACTAATTTGGAATCTACAAAAAATAGTTTTATCGAGTTTAGACTTTTTTGGTAGCATTTTTTCAGCAGAATACGAATATCACGTTTATAGGGTTGTTTAACCAATTATTGTAGAAAAACGGTCAAATTGTCCGTGTGTCAAATTGCCCATGTGCATTTCTCTCTAGATGTGCATCTGGCGCCAAAAATACTAAACTGATAAAAACAGCATTTTTGCGTCAATAAATTGTTATAGACACCATAACCAAAAGCGAGGATTAACTTCGGAATAACCTTGAGAATGAAGTTCTTGAAAACAAGTAATTGTGGCATATATGCACAAACTTAAAAATCAAGTTGTTGAGCTCGTCAAACTACGTCGATCTGACTATTCAAAAGTTGATTTGGGCCATATGGGCCCCCTGAAAAGCCGACGAAAAAAGTCCTGTGCCTATTTGTACACACTTCCCCCTGGGAGTTAAATTTAATGACTTAGTGGTGGTAAGATAAACGGTTAGGGAGTCTATACGCGTTTTATTACCTATATGGTTCCTATTTATTTATTTGTTTTAAAAAGGTTTATGAGCCGCGAAATATCAATTGTGTTTGGTAGGCATGCAAAAAAATATTATTTATTGGGAAACTAGAAGTACTAGAGGTACCATTGCTTGAAAAATGTGTAACGATAACAGCTCACACCAAAAATAAGGGATGCTGGAGGTCACAGATTATTTTTTTATAATATATTCCAAGTTTAAATCCTGTTTTAGTGATGTTTACTGTGAGAAAGAGGAACAATTTACAATTTACTGTTTGTTCAGATAACCGCGCAGCGGTTGAAGTTGAGCTGCCATTATGTTCACACAAAACAAAATTGAAAATAATTTTGTTATTATGTATAATTTATACTACAGAACGATTTGTTATCATCATACAAAGAACAAAAAAGTAATTTACCAATTATTGTGGCCTGTTTGGGTACTTTTGGTCCAATTTGAGGCCAAGGGGTTAATCAAAAAAAAGAATGTTTGATATGGAGAAAAAGGCCATTTGGTAGCTAACTATCATTCTTCTCTCCGTTTTGTTGTAGCGTTAGCGGTTAAGAAATGAATAGCCATAAACCATTCTCGTACCCACATGTGGGTACGGTGGCGCGGGACAGTTAAAATGCTCATGGCCAAATGTACGCCAATTTTTAGAACTACGCGACTATTACTTCTACATACTATTACTTCTGTATAGGTTGGCAATTTAGGAATTCCCCCTATATATACCGTAAATTCGGTAAATTTTCCGAAAATGGGCCGTTAACGGCGAGTAGATTTGCTTGAGATAAATCAAATTACTAATTAAATTTCATTTTCTCTCAACCAGCAACTGGTGGGTAACGGCACACCGTGTATACGTTATTGCTGAAATAATTTGAACTCAAAAGTGGCCGGTTAACGGCGCAACCTGTGTAAAGTATCCCAAGACGGTAATAGTCCGTTACAGAAAATAATTGTAAATTAGCGGCGCTAATTCCATAACGGCCGTTAACCCCATAGCCGCTTTCATCGGGAACCGAAAACGGCCGTTATGAAATCAAAGACTGTAATACATTATTCAGTGAAATATATGTAAACTAAAATATTTTTTACGATAATAAAACAGTTAACCGAAATATTTTCTACAGGATAACGATTTTCAATTTAGCTGTGTACTGCAGCTGTGTACACAGTGTGTAGGCCAATTTTGGTCGTTTTATACATGTAATATGTATACATGTATATTTCGTATTTCTGGATAAAACTGCGAAGCAAATAAAGCAATAGTTTTAATTGTTTAATGTTTTTTTATTTTTGTATATCCGGGACATGCAAAACATGGTTTTGTTGAAAGAATATCATGAAATTATGTACAATATAAATAAGTGGTTTTCACGTCTGCAAAAACGCTTTTTGCTAAATTGAACGATTATATGTCACAAAAAGTTGGCAGTGAGAAAAAAAAGACATTTAACAAAAACAGCACACATTCACAAAGAACGCGCAGAATGGATCAAAAGTTGAAAATTATATGTACAGTTATCCGTCGATTTTCATCTACTGGAAATGAATTGGGTGTTGGAATTGGTACGGATACGGGGCATGTGCCAATTGGGGCGCGTGGGCGTGAGGCGCATGGGCCATTGGTGGCACCCCATTTTGATATCCAAAAACGCGGAGGGCTTCGGCATTTTGGAGGTTCATGTGAAGGAGGGGGTTGTGTTGTTGGTGGGTTAACTCCCCGGAGCCCTTGGGTGCGGCCATCTTCTTAAGCTTGGCCGAGATTTTGCGATTTCGGGTTTGGATTCCGTCTTTTTTCATTGTCATGGGACGCGAGACCTAGAAAGAGATAAAAGATAAATAAATGTTTGGGGTAAAAAAGGAAATAACAAAGTATGAAAAAAATGATAACCCCGTCTTCAGGGTCACCAGAGGATGTTTAGACTTACCCCGTGGAGTTTTTGATAAAGTCCGCACGCGTTGCAAACGGGCTCCCCGCTTGTACTTCGCCGCCAAAGTGTAGTTTGTGATGTGTTGCAATTTGCGCACACGGTTCCAACTCGTCGACTTTGAGTCTAAACAACAAAATTAGATATTGAAATTGGGAATATTCAACTAATTGGTTTCTCAGTATGTTATAAATTAAAAAAATCTTAAAATCCAAGTCTAAAATGATTGACAAAAAATGAAAGAAAAATGAAAGATAAAAAATCTAGATTTTTAAACAATGCTGATAATTCAATCTGCACGAAAATGAGTTATCAGACGAAAAACAGACTATCAACCTACAACAAGTTTGGCCAATCAACAAGAAGCTGAAAAATTAAATAATTTTGCAATAATCGGATAATTAGCTATCCAATTTGATCGTATTTTTTTAATTTGGTATTCTAGATTTTAGCTACAAATTTTGAACTTTGACACACTATAGCTCAAATTTAACCGAAAAATTGCCTCAAAAGTAAAAGTCACTTACCAGTCGTTTTTTGGGTTTGATGAGTGGTCGGTTGTGGCCGTTGACCTTATGGTAGAGACCGCAGGCATTGCACAAATAGTTGCCATTCCCATCACGACGCCACAAAGGAGTAGTAGTCGCTGCACAATTCACACATTCGCGTCCTTCTAAAATAAACCAAATTAAAATCGGAAGGCAAAAAACAAATACTACATCTATGCAAAACTAATGAGCCCAAAAAATCTATCAATTAATGAAAAACAACTTAGGTAGGGTGTTCCGACATGCAAAGTAAATGAAGCAGAAAGGGGAAGTGGCAAAAAAATAAAACGCAGTCGTAGTCGGAAATTGTCATTCATGCTAATTTTCGCACAAAATAAAACGCTTGTTCCATTCGGCCAACAATTAGGGCCAAACATTCAATCAAAAGCGCGTGCGGTTGTCCTAATGCGTTCTTTTTTTATTTGTCTCGATTTCCGGAATATTTTTTTAAATTTAAATTTGACCAAAAAATGCCCTTGAATAATCGATTTTTAATCGAAAAAAGTCCAAAAAAAGCAAAATAACTTACGGTTATCTGTGCGACGACGTTTGCTGGGTGGTTCCTGTTGTTCTGGTGGTGGTCGAGTAACCGGTAAAGTTGGTTGAATTTGCGTTTGTGGCTCGACGAGGGCCTGGTGTTGGGCCGTTTGCTGGGCAGCCGCGGCGGCCAACTGATTTTGTTGTTCTTCGTACTGTTGAAAGAGCTGCTGTTGGGCATGTTCGTAGAAGAAATTATGCTGGAATGGCAAATGGGGCTGGGTCTCGGGCAGGTCGACTGGTCCGGTTGGGTTATAAAAGTGTTGTCGGGCCGGTTCTTGGGCCGGTTGCTGGGGCTGCTCGAGCTCGACCGAGGTTATAATGGGTGAGCTGGACGAGTTTGGCGCAGTAATTTCCTCAATGGGCTCGTCTTTTGGCGAAAATTGAACAGATAATCGCTCTGGTGATGCATTTGAGAGTACGGTCTGTTTTACTAACTCCCCATCGGACAGATGATCCGAAACTGGGTCCGACCCATTTGAACTGTGGCCGCTCGATTCGGGAGAACCGACGGAGCAATCGGTGAAGGAAACGCCAGAATCATGAGGGGCAAAAGAATAGTCAATTGGCTGGGCGGTCGAATCCTCTGGTCGTCCAGTTTGAAAGAATGCCATCGAATCCCAATCTAAATTAGTACGATTAGAATCTTGTTGCGTTTTTGATTTCTAGTTTTTTTTTCGGTGAGAAATACTCAGTATTTTTTTTTCGTTTTTTATTTGTGTGTTTAGAACGATACACCTGCTAAAAAAATCAAGATTACGTGAAAATAACAAAAAAACTAATCTGCCTCTAATTCGGATAATAAACAAACAAAATCTAAACTCCAAAAATTGTGAAAATTAAGGCACATTACTCCGATTTCGACAGAAATTTCATCTTTACTAAATAAATTCGTGGAATAATATGTTTGTTTTTGACTACAGTGTGTCAAACCTCAAAATTTGCCGTTTTTTTATTCTAGAAATTAATACACATTCAAAATGACAGAGGATTATCCTCAAAAAATAAGGCAAACATAGAAGTTTGGAAAAATGGGGATATTAAAAAACGAGGAAAAAAATCCTGAGAACCAGATTATACAAAAATACAAAAAAAAAAAATAAAATGTAAAAATAACTTACTGATTGGCTGGCTGGAATAGTATGTATATTGTGGTGTTTGGTGGGCCATGTTCGTCGAGTCACTGTTGAACTCAATTCCGTTGTACATTTGCGTGGCACTCATTTTTTTTCGTAAAAAAGCTAAAAAAATGATTAATTGACAAATCCTCCAATTCTTTAAATCTAAAATCGCCGATGATCTCAAGATGATTAAATTACCTGATTTGAATCTGACGGCGCGTTTTCAACTTCAAGTCTCTTTTTTCACGTCTGCTGATTGGTAATCTCTGGTAATATATATATTTTAACTTTTTGGTTGAGGGTATGTAATAATAAAAAGTATTTTTTTTGTATGTTTGAATGGTTGAAGTTATCGGTTGGTATGATCTGTTCCTCCTTGACAGGTTAGTTAATATTCCAGAGAGCGGCTGGCGAAAAACGTATGTGGCGCGCCACGATGCGGCGCGGGAGGCGCCACACTTTTTTTTCGTTTCGTTTCTCTCTCCTCTTCTCGACGCGAAAAAAATAACAAATTGCTGCACTAAGCTGCGCCAAATCAGGGACCCCGCACCTGACCACCTGATTACCTGTAGACATATTCACGGAAATTGAGGTGGAAAATTACGGATTGCAACCAAACATTAATTTACGAAATTGCTCGCAGAACTGCAACACTGGGTACCTAATTCTGATTAGTATAGTTAGTTAAAAATAAATAAAGTCTGGTCGACTTTTGCACCCATTTATCAATAATAATTTTGAGTCCAGAGTTTGTCTCAGGATTGACTTAATACAGTCCTTATTCTCAATACGGACGCTTTTTGTGGGAAAATGTCCCTAAAACAGTCGAAAAGTGGACACTCTCTGACAATTCACTCAATATGGACGATATTTTTGAGAACCAAAAACGTCTGTATTGTAACTAAGGTCTGTATCTAATTTATGTTTCAAAATTGCCTAATTTTTTTTATTAAAAATATCGAATTAAGTTCTAGTCCCAATTCGGACCGCGTTTGGTTTAACTATAAGTGTGTGGTCGATAAACAAATAGCGGGGTATTGGCTATTTTCAAAGCGCTATTTTCGTATAAATTACGGCACAGGCTGATTTCGGCCAATAGAAAGAATGGCGAAACCAGAAAACGACGAAACCTAGAAACGTCCCAAGCTGGAAGAAGAAACCGCAAAAATCAAAAAATGTTGTATTTGATAAAATTTTTTTGCATAATCATTTTTTCGCCCTTTTTAGGCTTCTCCGTTTTTTCTATTCGCTTACTGATTTTAATTCAAACGGGCCCGTAAGGGGTAACACGGTGACATTGCTTTCGAAATATTTATTTATATTTTCGTTCACCCTGTAATTACAGCTATTTATATTACCTCAAGTTCTATAAATAAAAAATCTAAATTTAAACCTTGCATTTAGTATAATTTGGGGAATATTTTTCCATGGCCTAATTTGAACATTGCTCGTTGATTTTTGTTCAAGTTCAAAAATAGACAAAAGTTTGAAAGTATCAAAAAACCCCGCATTCCTCGCTAGATTGCCAAAAATAAATCGGGGAAATCAGGTGAGGATCCTGTGAGGAAGGTATCAAAAGTCCGCGCGGTAAAAATGAGTAAAACACTTAATTTCGAGTAAGGGTCTCATTTCAGCTAAATTTGAGGAACGGTCATGAGTTGGAAGGGAGCTATTCAAACGTCACGTTGAAAAATGATACGATTTGTGATGTAAATTGGAAATTAAGACTTTTCAAGCGTCACGATCAAAGTTATTTTGGGCGTTTATTTGATGGGCTGCTGGACTGGACAAGAGGCCAGCCTTAAACTCGTGATATGTCAGGCAGACTGACTTACAGTAAATTTGCAGTTATCGTAACAATATTCCATTATCTTAACACCTTTCGGCCAAAATCTTTCAAGCTTTTTTATGTACAACTTTATGACATACAAATTATGAACATCCTTGAAAAGTGAGAAAAGATTAAACAACAGAATAGGGGCAAATTTAATGTTTCGTTTTAGCTGATAATTCCACAGTCCTTACATCTAATATAAACTTTTTCGATATTGTTTTCGATTTTCAAAAATAGCGCCCACATTTGAGTGAATTGTGATAAAGTGTCAATTTTCGACTGTATTGGGTTATTTTCCACAAAAAAGCGTCCGCATTGAATGCGAGCGTCTTGAGTGCGTTCGTCTTGAGTTCGTCCGTATTAAGAGTAAGGAGTGTATGTATTTTTGCACAGTAGTGTAATAGACCATTTTGGATTGACGACCAAAAATATTTTTTTAGCATTTTTGCAGTGCAAAATTTGCACATGAAAACATTTTCAACTACCTAAAAAATGGAGACATTGAATAAAATTTAAACTACAAATATATAATTATAATACTCATAGTACCAAAACAAATTTATATATTTTTGCTTAGTTTGTTTGAAGTCTTGATTCCTATTTGTGAAAGTTACAAAACAACAAATAATAATGGGCGTCAAGCTGTACCGCCGACATGTGTATCGTGCTTCGTGCCGCGCGCGCTCAAAAGGCGGAGTTCAGATTGAGCGCGGCAATTGGTCAGATGGCAGCGCGCGAGCCGCCCTTCCTTGTTCGAGCATAAAAGCGGCCGGAATTACCCTTTTGAGGGCAGCCGGCTTCCGATTGATCCGTTCGGCAGCGGAAGGATAAAATCACTCCCGTTTACCGTTCAACCCCTTACCGTACCTTCATTTTCAACGGTTCAAAGCGTTCATCACCCGTCTTAAAAGATGTAATAAGCGAAAGCGAACACATCAGTTATTATTAAGAACTCATTACGAATAAAATTTATTTGATAATAATTACAGAATCACAGGCAAATGAATTTTCATAAAAAAACATTAATATTTTCACGGTTACGGGCCTTTTATGAACCGTTCATACTTTTTTACAAATATGATTTATGTACGAAATGTGCTTGTTTAAATGGACATTAAAAATTAAATTGTTTAAACAGAAAAATAATCAAAACATACATGTTCAATAAGAAAATTCAAAAAAAAAATATACAACGAAAATAATAATAACCTTAACCATTTATCGGACGTTTTCGGTTCTCGAAAATAGCGTCCGATAAATGAGCATCGTCACAAAAGAGGTCATTTTTTATTAGAATGACCCCATTTTGGCTAAAAAAGCGTCCGATAAATGGTGAAGGACTGTAATTCAGGATATATTTGGATGTCACACAACTATTAAATGTCGATAAAATGGCTTGGAAATTTGGAAATATCGTCCGAAATAAGTTAAGAAAATATATCTACGGTATATAAATTATACATTATAAATTATATACCACTATCTCTAGTCTAAGGCCCTGAAAAATATTCAGATTTGCCACTTTTTCGAAAGAAAATGTGCTCACGCGTAGCTAGGTGCAGAAAATTAAGAGCGCAGGTGATCAGGGAAGTTACGGATTGCAACCAAATTTTATAAAACTGTTGATTGGTCTGCTGAGTTATTGACAATAACTTATTGTCTAAATGGACAAATTATTATAATATTTATAAATACGGGTCTAATTGGACATTTGGCCGTTGCATGAATGTAACGGCGTGGTCTGGGATTAAATCATTACTCTTTGGTTTTTGACAACCGTAGACAAACTGTTTTTCTAAAATAGATCGGATATTTCCAAGGGTAGTCGTTTTTATCACCGTGGTTTGTTGGAGAAAACGTTTTTCGGGTAATTTATAGTTTTTTTTTGGAGAAGACGTCTCACTGTGTTCAAAAGGACCCCAAACGATTTGAGCAAAACCCTAAAGAAAAACACCCCAGGAACCCTTATATATAAGTGATCAGCACAAAATTGGATATTTTGATTTTCGAAAAAAAAAAATTTAGAATTCGAAAAAAATTACCCTTCTTTTTATAAAAATTCGTCAGCGACCAAAATATCTAATTTTGTCTCTCAAGGAAAATTCAAAAATAGTTGTTCGAACTTCGAAGAATACGTTTTTCAAAAAAAAAAAGTTTTTTCGGGAAAAATTCAAATGTCCGTTTCAAAAGAGCTGCTCGTAATTTTTGATTAATTCACCTATTGTGGTTCTGGAGAACAATTTTCTCGAAAAAGTTTCATCCGAACAAAAGTTTTTATGAAGACCGGGATTTATCCGGGAAAATTTTTTTTGGCAAAAAGTTTCTCGAATTTCCCCCAGGAAACGTTTTCTCCGGTAGATCGCGATGCCGTCGTTTTTTAGTTATGTTAAAATTCGTTTCTGGATTGAATAAGCAACCATAACATATGGCCCATAAGACCTAAATTATGATTAATTTTAGGCAACCGTGAATGGCTGGACAATTTGTAGCTGTTGTGAACACAGGTGCATCAGAGCTAATCTACAAAATGATCTTTTTGAAATCGGACATTTAAAAAATTGACCGTTTCCCGTAATCGGAGTCAAGTCGGCATTTTTTTTTCGCGATGACAGATGTCTGCACCATCTAAAGACTTTGCGAGTTCAAAAAGAGGGTAAAATTGTTCATTTTGAAGATTGTCTAAACAAATTATGAAATAGTACGAAAAAAATGAATGGGGTTGATAAGCTGACTTTAAGTAAATTCGAAGAGCGACCCGTTTTGAGCAACATTTTTTCGAAAAAAGGTCATTCATGTATAACAGGCCTAAAAAGACATGATTTTATAGATTTTTTTTTCTCGAAAAGACATGACTTTTTAGATTTTTTTCTCAAAAAGACATGACTTTTTAGATTTTTTTTCCAAAAAGACATAGTTTTTTTTTCTAAAAAGACATGGTTTTATATATTTTTGTTCTCAAAAAGACTTGATTTATTTTTTTCTAAAAAGGCATGATATTTTTAAATACATAATTTTATGTCTCAAAAAATGCAAAATAACTGCGCAGTGCGTGGGACAAAATGTTAAAGTTATGCTACATAATTGCATGCAACATAACTGCGCAAGTGGTGTACCATAAAAGATCTAAAATCACACGAATCAAAAATATACATCATTTGTTTAGTTATAGGCTATATAACTTATAGCGTATAAATAACATGTTTATTGATACATTCTTAAAAAACGGCCTAAACGTCGCTCTTTCGAGACAAAAATGACAATTGAATTGTGAATTGACCATAATAAGCAGGCGTAGGAGCAGGCCGTAGGCGCGGATGGTCTGTAACTGAATTACAAGCAATTTATTGGCTCATGGTTTTTTATAGGCGCCTCCTATTGGCTAACGTCCTTTAGCCACGCAAATGACTCACCGCGTTGCTTGTAATATCATACTATGGATCTGATCCTAGTAAAAACCCGGTAAGTAAAAAACCGGCAAAAATATGTTTGTACAGGTCGGTTTTTTAAATTCGTAATAAATTTAATAAGCCACCTTAAGAATTTATTGTTTCATCAAATGTTCAAGTAGCGTCAAGGAATTGCTCACTTAGTATATTGAATGGTAACAAAATACAGAAGCGGCATTTCCGGCGTGTCCATTCGAGCACTTATCAGACTTTGCGATTTAAAATCAATATATAACTTGATGATATCTAGTTGACTTCAGATATAAACTGAAAAATCAGTTACAAAAAAGTTTTTTTGAAAAAAATAAAGTTGTAAACGAGATGATTGTACAAGGCAAAAATGAAACCTTAATTATTATTTTCGAATGTTACCTAAAAACGCCTTTATTAAAAACCGGGGTTTTCTATCACAAGATAAATATGTTATCAACAAACACCGGTAAAAACAGTTTGCCAAAACATGTGTTGAAAGTATCCAGTTTTCGGCGGTATCTTCGGAGTTAATGCCACCAAAGTGGTTGGCCACTATTGTAAGAAAATGGTACACCACCTGCGTCGTTATGTTTCCAACCGTTATGTTTTCGCTCAACCCCGTTGGTGCCATTATGTTTCCGGTTTTTCGAACAATTCGGTGGAAACATAACGTCGCAGGTGGTGTAACATAAATACCTGGAGACTCAAAGTGGACTCAAATTAGGACCTTAATTTATGTTTTCAAGTCAAATTCTGGCGGTCTCTAATTTTTGGACCGGTTTGGTCTTTGTACTTGGCGTATTTTTGAGCTGGTCATTTTTTTCTGTTCTCTTTCAATTCGGGTCTGTGTAGGTCTCTAGAAAAACGCGGAAACCGGAAATCGAAAAATGTAGCCGGTTAAATACCGGTGTCTTGAACTTACCCGTTGAACTTACTCAAGGACTAAAACCACACAATTTGAGCTACAGGGTGAGGTAATATAGATGCTTTTTGGTGACTTATATTCGCTCAGCGCACTCGCGAAGCAAAAACGGCTTAGTATCTATATTACCTCACCCTGTACAGAGAGAGCGAGAGAGGGTCGAATAAGGGCACACCAATCAAGGGTAAGAAAGCCAAGTAAGGGTCGCTTCATTTCATAAAATCAACCCCACCCTACTACATTTACGTCGTTAAAATTAGCTACATGTACTTTACAGCGCGAACCAATCAATTACATAATAGTTTATTGTTAGATTTTTTTTAATATGCGTACAAAATAAATCCCTAAAATTCTGATTTGTATTGAAACAAATTGGAAAAAAAATAAATCGAGCGTTTAATTGACATTTGCCGCCCTACAAATTTCCGCTAATTGCAACTACACTAATTAAATCGGATGTTTTATTTTTTTTGGTCCCTGAGAATGTAGTTGATGATTGAACCTGATAAAAAATTTGGCATTTTTTTGGGAATTAGGTTAAAGACGCTGGAAAACAACACCTGGCAGGCCTAACCCATAAACACGACATAAACACAAATCGCTTCTCGAACATTTATTTCTATAATTACAGAGAATGCATAAGTGGGACAGTTTATCAAAGTTTACCGAAATCTGCGTTTAAATGCTAATACGTTTTAATAAGTTTCGAAAAACGGGGTGCTTTTTAAGGGGTTTTCAAAAGTTTTATCGAGGAAAAAAGTTCAACTGTCTTTAATAACATCAATCCGATGATTGGCATCTGACGAATTGGGGACGAAGATTGTAACAAATTTACAACGATTTCCCACGAAAATTGGGTCTGAAAATACCGAAAATACAGGGCGGTCGTCAAATAAGAGCCCCTCAAATAAGGGTCTTATAATAGGACTCCTATTCGCCAAATAACGCTCGGTTGCGCCAAATAAGGGTCGCTGATTTTGACACTGATTATTACAGATATGTATTACTAATTTCTTGTCCGCCTATGGAAATCATTAATTTGAAATTTAATAAACTGTCATTTACCACATACACCGGGTGCGCAGTTATCGGGCGGGTTTCGCGACGAAAAAGCCTTAATCGGGCGCCCGATAACTGGACACAAACCCGCCCGATAACTGGACGCCCGATAACTGCGCACCCGGTGTATTTAAAATTTTAATTGATAAAATTAAAAATATAAATGGGGCCTCAGAGTAAGGGCCCTCAAAGTAAGGGCCATCTTTTGGTTTTTTCCTTCTAAATTTATTTCTCAATAATACTTTCTCAAGGCAAGTACTTTCTCAAAATAAGGGCCACCTCAAAGTAAGGGCCATTTTTTGCACTTTTGAAAATGGAAAACATGGTGGCCCTTACTTTGAGGCCCCCTGTTAGGCAAAAACATATTATCATATAGTAACAGCAATAAAATATGCTTGTTCTGAGTTGGCCAAATAAGGGTCGGTCTTTCAAAAGACGAAAGCGACCCTTATTTAGCGACCCCCTGTATTATTTTTTACCTAAATTTTATATGTTTCGACCCGTGCCATATTACAGTTCCATATATACTTTTGTTTAAATAGTTCCAATTTTGCGATGTATTTGAATACTTTCCGGTCGATTTGCGCATGTTTACTCAGGGTTATCGCTTTCAGAATCGAACTTTGGAACTTATGTATTATTCTTGTGTCAATTTATGTTCTACGTTGAACAACGAAACATGTTTACTCCTTCCTCTAAAAACAACAAAACAACAATGTCGGACACAAATTCGAGTTTTGCAAATTGCGGAAGTAACGCCCTCCAATGCTCGGCCCGAAATCAATAGTACAGAACGACCAATATCACAAAATAAATAAAGCATTTTTTAGTTTGAAAATTTATTTAAATAGTACTCAGCGTGTCATATGAATCCTCGGCGTTTTTCGTTCTTATTTTCTAGTTCGTATTCCAGTTGTGTTTCGGGTCCTTTTTTCAAACTGACTCCGAAAAGTTGTTGATGATTTAAAAAACTCTTTAGCGCCAAAACATATGTTCTAACTTTTTTTCCAAATTCTTGAAGACCCGATAGAAATTTCTCATTACAGTCCTTACTCTTAATACACGTACGATTTCTTCCGATACGGACGCTTTTTTATGAAAAAAGGTCCCCAGAACAGTAGAAAATGGGCACTATATGACAATGCACCCAATACGGACGCTATTTTCGCGAATCAAAAACGTCCATATTGGGAGTACAGACTGTATATGTTTATTATTACTGGCGTTACATGGAATATTAACAACGGTCTAAAAATATGTTTTACTACAGTTGCGCAATCTTCAAAACGTGAATTTTGGGGTTAATCCGGGGCCTAAAATCAGTCAAGAAACGGGATTTTGAGAAAATTTTCGAAATATTGGAATTTGTCAAAAAAAGGGACCGTATTATATGTCACAGCCCTATCGTTTTTTTTTCGTAACATATTTTAGCTGCTAAAACTCATATGATCCATATGAATCGTAAGGCCTAAAATCTGTAAAGAAAAAAGCGATACGACTGTAGATTAAAAAGTCTAAAAAGAATCTAAAATAGTATTTTTCTCAGAATTCAAGCAGACAAATAGTTTTTGGGGACCAAGAACCATAGTCTATGGTATCATATGTAGAATTCCTTATGATGCTAGGACCATTCAACAAACTTCGTCCTTCAATGAAGCAGATAATACTCCAAAAAGCACTTCCGGAGGAAAGAAAATAAGTGGCGGGTATACCATAATTATCAGGATATAGATTAAAATCTTAATTGTGTTCAAAATTTTCCATTCCACAGCGTTCCATTGTTGCTATATACATTTTTTTTCGTATAAAACTATTTGAATTAAGTACGGTCTTTTTTGAAACATTTACATACACAAAATAATAATCATCGTGTCATTAGAAGAATATATAATACATATTTGTTTCGCATTGTTAACAAAATTGTTTGAAACATAAACAAAGGGTAAGTCAAATTAAAAAAAATACAATTAAAAAATTAAAAATTGAATTAAAAAATGTAAAAAAAAAAATAAAATTTACCGTAAAAAATGAAAAAAATTAAATTTAAAACTTTATTATTAAAAAATGAATATAGAATAATAATGAAAAGTTAAAAACTGAAATTAAATACACCACCTACCTGCTTAAAGTAACACTAAAATGAGCCGAAAAACTATTACTTTAAGCAGCTTTAATTACATTAATTATCACCAAAATGTGCAAAAAAAAACTGTTACCTTAAGCGCAAATTGTTACTCTAAGCAGCGTTACTTTAAGCAGGTAGGTGGTGTAG
>SCLG01000323.1:30725-42276 GCA_004367875.1 Oikopleura albicans | reverse complement strand
TCCATTTGAAAGGTTTCATTTTCAAGTGCACAGTTTCTTTGATGTTTCCATTAGAGATCGAATATATACACCGCCTTGGCTCGTTAACGAACGAAAAAAAAAATTGACTCTTGTTTCTCAAGTGAAAATTCGCTCGAGCGTCCCCGTCATATACCCCTTTATCTTTGGTCCCCAATATGTAATTATGGAAATTGAAATTAACGATGCAAAAAACTGATAAACTTCCTGCAATTGAAGTGTAATTGAAGCCAAGTAACAAAATTGAAAAAAGAAAAATCGGAAGTGATTTTTGGACAATTTCGGAAGTTCGTTCGCGCCACTTGCTTTGACGCACCCAAATTGACCGATACATAGCCACTCGAATATAAAAATTTTTAATATCAAAGAAAACGCTTGTTCACAAATATGACTCAGTCAGGGATCGAAATGACAATCACAAAATCACACAGTGTGATCACAGTCTGTGAATTTAGCGTGATCGTGATTGGAAATTTTTGACCTTTGTGATTGTGATTCGATTTTGTTTCGAGTTTTTGGCCATAACAGTTTTTGGCTACAGGGTGAGGCAATATACCTAGATGCTAAACCGTTTTTGGTTCGGGAGTGCGCGGAGCGAATATACGTAAGTCACAAAAAACGGCTTAGCATTTATTACCTCACCCTCTATATTACAATTTGTGATTTTGACGTGATTGTGAGAGGACATTCCCCTATCACACCAGAATCACATTTGCGTAATTTTTGAAATAAACCAGTAATTTTAAGGTGATTGGGATTCAAACTTTTGTGATTCTGTGATTTGTGTGACTCGTATAATTTTGTGATTATGATTGAATCTCAGCCAAAATCACATGCTTTTCCATCGTGGGACTCAGAGAGAAAAAAAATATACGGAAAGTCAACTTCAATCTCAAAAGAAACAAATTTCGCCAAAACCGTGCCGATACCATAACGTGACCAGAGACGTGATCGACACCAAATCAATGACCAAATCAGCGTAATTGTGGTAGCTTTTTTGAACACAACCAATGAATCATAAATAAAATAAAAAGACTCCTCAAATAAGGGTCAAATTAGAGCTCCCTTGTATCAATAAAAAATATTACTATGGAATTATGCATTTTACCAGGTCTGGCTCAGGTAAGTGATCTGAGATCACTGATCTCCCATACATCATTCAACTCGAATTAAGTTACTAAGTTGACAGAATGAAAATTCTATTTAATTCTAATATAGGTATATCATAGATAACGCAAAATATGATTCTTACGGTGATAAGTTTTAATAACACTTAAACGGACAGTCTCTGGGTAAGCCAAATAACGGTCATTACAAATACAGTTGGTGACGTAACGAGTTGACACTTTCGTTTCCGATTTTTTCGTCAAAAACTGTCAACTCGTTTCACTTTGTCAACTCGTTACGTCACTTTTGCCTCTTTTTTGCGTATTTGTGCCCAAAAAACGCCCAAAAACTGTCAACTCGTTTTGTGTCAACTCGTGTTGTGTCAACTCGTTACATCACCAACTGTACGCGAAATAAGGGTTTTAGCCATAAATTGTACCTATATATAGCTATATGTTCACTACCGTATGTTCTGCGAAGCACCTTTTCCGTGAAAAAACTTTTTCTGCTAGATGCCAGGGTGCTAATAGTTAGTTGTGACTCTCAAGATCAATATTTTCTTTCTATTTATTTGTCCGAGTTTCTAATCGAAACTGAAGTAAAAAATAATCGGAAGTGATTTTCGCGATTTCGGAAGTTGTTACGACTGGCGGGCACGCACTTTGATTTGAGCAAGTTGACCGAAGAAAGGTACAGTTTTGAGCCTTCTTTAGTCAATACACAAACGATTAAAAATGACGCTTAGTCAATCAAGATCATCCATTTTTTATCTAAATAAATAAAAGTCTTTTTGATTCACGCCTTATTTGTTTTTTCAATTTGACATTAAGCGTGAATGAAGGGGATAAAATGCCTTTATTTGAGCAAAATCGGAAGTGAAAAAGAAGTCGAATTAAATCTTATCAAAGTCCTTTGTATTTGCATCAAAAAGTATGGTCGAAAAAGTTTGGAACATTTGCTGACTAAATAATATAGCCCATTATAAAAAAATTATGAAAAAGATTCTTTATAATAAAGAATGCTTTATTAATAATGTTTTGTGTTCCAAGTATAGGTTTGTGCGGAGCGCTTTTTTGTACGCGCGATCTTTTGGTACTAAAGCTTCTTTTGGTACTGAAACTTCTTTTGGTACTAGAACTTCTATTGATGCTTAAGCTTCTTTTGGTATTTGCATAGTACCAATAAAATTTTTAGTACGAAAAGAATAGTCGGTACCAAAACAAATTTACTACCAAAAAAATTTTAGTACCAAAAGAAGTTTTAGTACTAAAATAAGCTTAAGTACCAATAGAAGTTCTAGTACCAAAAGAAGTTTCAGTACCTAAAGAAGTTTTAGTACCAAAAGAAGTTTAAGTACCGAAAGATCGCGCATACTAAACGAAGCGCTCCCATGTTTGTGGACGTGGTCATTAAAAGTCTTGGCCGTAATTTCGCAACCAAAGTTTACAAATGACATTCTATTAATAACTGTTAAACCTATGTTAAACGTCAGTATCCCTAATCAATATTTTACCCAGAGTCAAGAAATGGAGACAAGAATTGACGTCAATACGTTCAATTTTAAATTTCTGGAAAGCGCGAGGGTTTATAAAAAATGTAATAAAGCTTATTTTGCTTTTCAGATAAACTTCAGCAAGGTTCGAAGTTCAAATAGGTTGAAACCCATCTAATTTAGTTTATATCGCTAACTTCCCCAGAAATACAGCTACAAAAAATTTCGTATAAAATAATGCCTAAAGAAGTATTTGTAACTATTGCGTCCCGGAATAAGGCGGTTTGTAACTGAATGCCATGCCACTTAATAACAATGGGTTCAAAATAAAATGGTTGAAAACTTTTCTACGCGTCATCCAGATTCTCCATGAACGGCATGGAATCATTTTTCCACGTTGTAAATTTGTTTTTACAAAAAGTGTTCTAGAAATTTGTACAAAATTATCCTGATTTCATACACAAAATTTGGCCTATTGTATAGTTGGTACATTTTGAAATATGTACTAGATTATTAAATAAAATGAGACTAAAGAAATTGTATGAAGGAGACAAGAACTTAACTTTAACAGTATTAGTCAAATACTAATTTTAATGTTACTGGCCCTACCAACATAAAACAGGCTTTTTAACCAAAAAATGAAAATTATTTTATATTGAGAATCTAGTTCATATTTCTAAATGAAAGAACCTTATTATTTCAAAATGTACACTTGTTATGTCAAAATCAAAAAAGTTGCAAACTTTTATTCTAGAACAGAAAAGTTGTAACTTTTTGAAAATGACATGTAATGCCAGTTTATGTGTATCAATTTCGAGTAACCACCGTATTCCAATATCGCCTGCAATTTGTCTGTTTAATTGTCGCGTGCGTTTATCGAATGACCGCGTCCAATTAGTTTTGGTATATTTTCACAACACAAAATCGAACAAACAAAAAAAAAATGTACAAATCGAACGAGAGGCCGTTTCGCTTTCAGCAGCGGAAACGGCGAACAATTTCCTCGGCGATGACTATCGCCCCAGAATGACCAGGCCACAAATGAAAAGAAAAAAATGGTCAAAAAGGAAAAAAATGACAATTTATGTCACAAAGGTTGCGAACGAACGCGGACGGAAATAAAGCCGCGAATTTGATTATTCAAGTCTGTTTGCGTCAAAACTGTCGGCTCCGCCTTTATTGTAGGCAAAAAGGAAAAAGTTTTTTTGTCCGTTATCGAAAGAAGGTGAACAACGGGTGAATTTTTATCACAAAAGACATTTATGAATTGATATGAAAACAATGGATGCTTTAACTTGCTCGCCATGTTATGACCAGTTTTAACGCTTAGCTCCTGGAAAACACTTTACTAATTTTGAAGCACCCAGAACTTTAGTATTTACCTTGAAAAGTGTACAGGGCCTTGCAGGGGGTCGCTAAATAAGGGTCGGTTTCCTGTTTTGAAAACCGACCCTAATTTGGCGCAATAATTTTTTTCTCGGAAAAGCGACCCTAATTTGGCGCGACCGACGCTAATTTCGGGAAATCGACCGTTATTTGAAGGGCTCTTATTTGGCGACCCTTCTAATATTCTAACGAAAGTTAGTATAAAATTGTCTCGGCCACAATAGTACAAATCAGCGACCCTTATTTGGAGCAAATTGTATGTATTGTACTTTTTGCCAAAATCAATCTCGACCTTTTTGAAAAAGGTGCACGTAGTAATACACAGGGTGCGTAGTTAACCGTCCCCCAAAACTAAAAAAAAGTGGACAGTTAACTGCTCAACGTGTAGGCGTTACAACCGGAATAAATTTGGCCCCCAAGTGGGCGGTTAGCAGCAAATTGCGCAAGAGTTAACTCCGGTTAACTCCGGGACACGGGTGGGCTTTTTTAACTGGTGGACGGTTAACTGCGTACCCTGTGTATAACAATGAATTTTAAACTTTATTGGTCTGGAAAGTCACAGGTTTTTAGTTCATGTCAGTCCGTATGAATTTTTTGTTGACTTTGTAAGTCAGAGCATGAGACTGAAACTGAAATCAGCCGTATCGACCCCATTCTTGAGTTACCAGAATCGCGCTCATTACACAAAGTTCACGAGATCATGGGAAATAAAAAAATTCCTTTTTACTTAATTACCAAAATGAAAAAAATTACGTCAATTGAATTTATTATTAGCCGAAAAGTGTCATTCTAGACGAGGACTGAAATTTGACAATAAGAAATAGCGATTATTTTTCCTCACGGGACGTTTGTTAAATTAATCTGTAATAAATCCGGCTATAATCACTTCCATATTCGTTTAAAAATTTCGTCATCATTTTCGTCTCCGGTTCAGCAAAGGGTAGCGATTTAGACTAGGTCATCACAATTATTGATAAAATACGGTATCGAGGTGGGCTGTCCACGGTCGAAAACGAAAGTCGCCGCCAGGACCCCAAAATTTCACAAGAGATGCATTTTTGGCTAAACCAGAAACAAAAAAATTAAAATTGCAATTTTGGTTCGTAAAATACGGGCCACTGTCGTAAAACCTAAAAATCGCGTGGGCGTCCCCTTGCGACATGGCTGATCGGATAGAGGATATTCCAAGCTATCCACATGAGAACAATAAGCTTTAAATCCCGAGAACTTGACCAAAAAATCAGATTCTCCACCCCCAAAGTACCTAGGATCCAAAAGTTCCGTGATTCTAGGACGTGGCGCCCATGAGATATCGAGTCCAGACCCTGGACCGTGGACAGCCAATATAGAAAAGTTCAAAAATACACAACCTACCTGCTTAAAGTGACAGTTATTGTCCGTCTACGCCCTACCTGCTTAAAGTTCCTTTTTGCGGTTTACTTTAAACAGATAGGCGTAAATATTATTTTCAGCAGGTAGTGCGTAGGCGGAAAAATGTCTCTTACTTTAAGCAAGTAGGTGGTGTATTTCAGAATTTTTAAGAATTTTTAAGTGTTTTCCCCTGAATACATTACTGTATTACATTTTAGGTCGTACGCTAACCATACGACATGAGCATCTCGCGCAGCCACACATGACCACTTTTAGCATACTTAAATATCCGGTAAATTTAATTATCCGGTCGGCCGGCCGGTTATTCAATTACCACCTAATTACGACCACCTTAATATATCAAATTTTACTGATCATGGGCCATCATGGGAACTCTTAAAAATTTAGAATTACTGTGATTTTGGAGTTACCTAATCGAAAAATTACGTCAATTGAATTTATTATTAGCGACCCAAAATGTCATTCTAGACGTTGCGCGATATGACAACTATTCAGAGCTATTACTTTTCGCTCACGGGACGTCTTTTTTCAGATTACTCTGTAACCTATACGTATGTAAACTTTTAAAGTAAACTTATACGATGTTACATATGATCGATACTTTCGGTGCTCAAAAGTTCGGCGACTTTCCTCATATGATTTTCCATTTTTGTTACTCCAAAAACACATCCATTAACGGATACTTGACGAACTTGTATACACCCCCTGCGCAGTTATGTTGCCGAAATATTTAAAAAAACGGCAATATAACTGCGTAGGAAAAAAATGCAATATATTATGTTTTTAAATTGCGCAGTGCGTAGGTGGCTATGCAGAAATGTAAATGATGCAATTTCGCCAAAAAAGACATAATATTACGAAAACATGACGAAGTAAGTAATGAATCATTACTAATGATTCTTGTTAATTACATATACTCCTTTTTCGGACAATTGCTCCTCGTTAGGACGCTTTTTTGGCTAAAATGGGGCCATTGTAATAGACAAATGATCCTTTTTGTGACAATGCTCCTTTTTCTGACGCTATTTTCCAGAGCCGAAAAAGTCTCAAAAAGGAGTAATGCCTGTAATTATCTAAGTACCATAAAATGTAGTCATTTACTAGACTTCTTGATAACAATTTCTATGAACATACGCTTTGTTGTTATAATGCATAACTATAAATATATAATATCGGCATAGATCGTTTGTCACTTTAGTAACTAGTGCGTACTTTCGTCGTTGTTATAAGAGATTTATTTTTCTACAAAAGTCAGTAAGTTACTGGAATATGAAGGTACTTAGTATCATCATTATTATTTCCATAAACGGCTGCGAGGTAGGCTGACGNTCAATTGAATTTATTATTAGCGACCCAAAATGTCATTCTAGACGTTGCGCGATATGACAACTATTCAGAGCTATTACTTTTCGCTCACGGGACGTTTTTTTTTCAGATTACTCTGTAACCTATACGTATGTAAACTTATAAAGTAAACTTATACGATGTTACATATGATCGATACTTTCGGTGCTCAAAAGTTCGGCGACTTTCCTCATATGATTTTCGATTTTTTTTACTCCGAAAACACATCCATTAACGGAGACTCGACGAACTTATATACACCCCCTGCGCAGTTATGTTGCCCAAATATTTTCAAAAAACGGCAACATAACTGCGCAGGCAAGAAAAAACAGCAACAGAACTGCGCAGTGTGTAGGCGCGTTTGCTAAAATGTAAATGACGAAATTGTGCAAGGAAATAATGGAATATTACGAAAATATGCCGAAATATTACATTTCGGTAACATAACTGTCGGCAACACAACTGTCGGCAACATAACTGCCAGCAACATAACTGCGCAGGGGGTGTATTGCAAAGTTGACCAAGCGTGTTACAAAAAGAATGCCATAATGTTGGGAATTTGTCTGGCTATTAGATCAGAGGTCTTCATCCAAAAAACATAAAAAAGACATGATTTTATGTCTTAAAAAAGTGCAATTGCATGCAATATAACTGCGCATGCGAACAAAAACTGCAACATATTATGTTGTTAAACTGCGCAGTGCGTAGGTGGCTATGCAGAAATGTAAATGATGCAATTTCGCAAAAAAAAAGACATAATATTACGAAAACATGACGAAATAGGTTGATGGTAATGATTCTTGTTAATTACATATACAGTCCTTACTCCTTTTTCGGACGATTGCTCCTTGTTAGGACGCTTTTTCGGCTAAACGGGGCTATTGTAATAGACAAATGATCCTTTTTGTGACAATGCTCCTTTTTCGGACGCTATTTTCCAGAGCCGAAAAAGTCTCAAAAAGGAGTAATGCCTGTAATTATTTAAGTACCATAAAATTTAGTCCTTTACTAGACAATTTCTATGAACATACGTTTTGTTGCGATAATGCATAACTATAAATATATAATATCGGCATAGATCGTTTGTCACTTTAGTAACTAGTGCGTACTTTCGTCGTTGTTATAAGGAATTTATTTTTCTACAAAAGTCAGTAAGTTACTGGAATATGAAGGTACTTAGTATCATCATTATTATTTCCATAAACGGCTGCGAGGTAGGCTGACGAAACTGTTTAATATGTGATATAGTCCTCGTCCCCGAAACGGGTGGTTTTCTTTGACAAAAAACACCCGTTTCGGGGACAACCACCCGTTTCGGGGACATCAGTGATTTTCAACGTTAAACATCTTCATTTTTACATATTTTTGCTATTTAAGTGTTTGAAATGACTTTCGATATCACTCAAAGTACAGTTTTCGTCCCAAGTAAAATAACCATGACAAATTTATTATTTTTTATTTGCTCTGGTGAAAAAAAAACGTTTGCCTTGTCAGTTTTTTGGGCATAATTTCTGTCATAATAATCCGAAAAATCACCCGTCATTGGAAAAATCAAATAAAAACCACCCGTTTCAGGGACACCCGTTTCGGGGACGAGCACTGTATAGCTGTAAAATACGAAATTCATATTTCGAAATTCATATGTTCCGAAAAATATATTATATAAGATAAAAAAACACACGTTTAGGCGCTAGAGAGCATTTCTCGCCTCCAGAAAACTCCTCGAGGTGAAAAAAAATGCTCTCTAGTGCTAAAACATGTCTCTTTTTGTTTCTCATTCGTGATCTATAAGTTTCTGAAAAGTTTATTTTTTCCGTGCTGTCAAAAATGAAATGAAGTACAGTACTTAGTTTCATAACGGTCGTTTATCACAAATCGGCCGCTTTTTTAATTTAACAAACCATTTTAATACGAGTTTGTCCAAAGCTAACCTCATCAGGGGCTCTAATCTCATAACAGCCGCTTTTTTCGGCAACTAAAAATGGCCGGTATGAAAGTAAGGACTGTAGTACAAATATACTCTGCAACTCCGTAATGAATTATCAGTTTTATCAGTTTACTTTGAGGCTAGACAGGCCGAAGAAACGGATGACTGGAGTACAAGTAAGGTTTCAAATATTCACTTTAAATTTAGTTGGTATAGGTTAAGTTGAAAACAGTGGCCATTTAATGTTTTGCGGCACAACGGTTTTTCCCAGAAAACTTTTTCCGGCAATTTGGAATTTTGGAGAAAACGGTCGGAAGTTAATGATTTGAGTGAAAATCTTGATTTTCTAACTTTTAATCACTTTCGGGAAATATCGGCTAAATGCGGTTTCAGCGAAACACTGCGGTGCCGGGTTTCATAAACTGTCAATATGTAGTAAATCTTAAACAAAGTAGACTTTTCACCATCTTACAAAGAGTACTATATGGCAATGGAGCAGAGTTCCCGATGGCAAAAGAATTCAAAAGAATGCCATTAACTTCTGAAGACAGTTTGCTGGCTTACCGGCCAATGATGGCTAAGCGACAATACAAGTATCAAGGAATGATGCCATATATGTTTGAACCGTTCGTATTTAACCAAATGTCATATTTTTGTATTCGGGGGATTCATTGAATTAAGGGATTTGTCAATATACGACGAGTCCCGTTCAGCTATGTCGTGTGAGTACTGGAAAACACATTTCGCTTATTTGGCTATAAACCTGACAAATTAAAGCTCATTTTTAGTGTGGATACACGTGATTTGTTCGACTTTCCGGATATGGATATCAAATTCAATTTTACATAAAATATTTTGTATAATAAATCCTTAAACTTCAATTTCTCATGTTTCCTGATCGAACAATTTGATAAATATGTTGATAAGGGACATAAACTGGCTGTGGGGCTGTTCTATCATGGGACTGGTTACACGCGTGGTTTAAGGGACTATGTACATTTTGGGTGTCATATTCGGTGTCTCCTGGAAAAATCTTATCGAATGAGTGGTATTGTTCAATTTAGAAAAAGTGTAATCTGACTCTACTAGAGGTCACAGAGGGGTCGAATGACATTAGAGGTGTCATAATCGGCATCCTCTTAACAATGCTTTAGAATGAGGGGTATACCATTTAGTTTGAAAAATATGTAATTTGACCCCTTTTCGCTTTGGGTTAGGCCCAAAAAGGGGGCAAATTACCCTTTTTGAATATCAAATGACTATATTCCGGAAAGGGCTCTTATTTGACGCCCCTGTATTATCAATTCGGTAAAACATGTTATTTATGCCATCGCACTTTTCCGTAGAGAACTTATATCGGAGAAAACTTTCCCCGTCCCAAATTTGGACCAATATATTTTTGGATAAAAAACGTCCAATTTCAGCCCCTTTGTCCTTTATTAAAAATAAGCGTGCCGTACTATACTTCCTTATCACGCTTTCGCCCTGTCGCCAGAAAAGAAAGTTAAAAGATTAATAAGACTAATAATTTGTGATGTGATCTTCCGATATCCCTCGAATAAAATAAGTCAGGGAAAGCGGATTGCCGCCGGATTGTCTGGCGTCGTGTCCTTATGCAAAGCGTAACGTCCAAAAGAAAGCCCCTTTCCGAAAAATTAGGACACCTCGCTCAAAGTCGTCTATCCTAATTCTAATTGAAATTGTCCAAGCGTAGTTTCATACATCATTAATCAACCCAACCACTCAAATATACTAAAATACAAAAATAAAATCAACAAAAAGGGGTGTTAATTTTTAATCTTGCAATATTTGTTTTTTACTTTTTTTTTCTTCATTTTCTTGAGTGGCACGAACTCGGATCAATATAAAGTCGAAAAAGCCGGACTCATTTTAACGACATGAAAAACACAAATATATATTTCCGAAGTAATCTTGATGACATTATTGACATTGGGTAGTCACTTTTTGTTGCAAAAAGTAATTGAATGAAAACTGGAGTCACTATTTTGGGGCCAAGTCGAACAAGACGCCTTGTTCGGATCAATTTGTGACCCTTGGGAGTTAAACGGTGCAAGTAACGTTTTGTACGATGATGACAGTTTTACTTTGGAATATCTTGACAGTAGGTCACGTTTTCACCGTCAATGACACCAAAAATAAATGGCATACAATTGACCCGGTAAAATATTTACGTACGTTACATATATGTACTGTCTGCGCAGTTATCCGACAGGCTGGTCCGCTCGTGCTCTTTTCCGGTAGTTTTTTTTTTCCAAAAAACTTTCCACTTATCCGCCTACGCCCTGCGCACTTATCCTGCACTCTGTGTAGTTATTCCGCCTACGACTTGCACAGTTATCCAACTCCCTACGGCCACAGTTCTATAACTCTCTACGGCTCGTTTATTAATCTGTTCGTGGCCAGAATTTTAGAAAATAATTTCCTGCTACTCCGCGGCGGAGTCTCCGCCTACGAAATTATCCGCTCGAAAATTCTCAAAAAAATTAATATTACTTCAGATACTATGCACGCTCGTTGATTTATACGGCCTGCTTGTCCACACATTTTGTGGCTAGCCCGTCCACGCACTACGGGTTTATCCGGCCAACTGCTGGTTTATTCAGAGATACCCTTGACTGTATGAGATCTGAATTGTATTTATATACTAGTATAAAAATAGCAATGTATGTTAAAATCATGATCTAGAGCAATAATCCATCAGAATAAAATGTAGAATTGCACTAAAAATGTGCAATTAGGAAAAATAATATAAGTAAAAATGTTTTATTGGCTATTTTTAATTAAAAATCATCGGGAATGATTTTGGTTGATCATAAGCCTAGCTTTACGCCAGCTTAATCCTCCTACAAAGATGATTGGGTGAG